>JAHKKF010509674.1:0-13088 GCA_019740295.1 Labeo calbasu
ATAGCAAGGTTATTGCTTTTACCACGATCCTGGCCAGACGAGCTATCCTTCTTAAGTGGAAGCACACTACCCCCCCGACTCATGACAAGTGGATACAGAACATTTTTTACTGTATCAGACTTGAAAAGTTAAGATGTTCACTCTCTGGTTCACTTAAATCCTTTTATAAGACTTGGGATCCCTTTTTAGATTATATTAAAGGCCTACCTTGTGCACCTGTAGCTGGCATCATGTAATATTAATCATCTGTTAGAAGGTTTTTTTTTTTTTTTTCTTAATTAATTAATTAATTTATTTTTATTTATTTTTTATTTATTTATTTATTTATTTATTTTATTATTATTATTTAGTTTGTGTTATTAAGAATGAGGGGGTTGTAGAAGGGTTGTATGATGGACAATATCTTATTGATCACCTTGTTATTGTTATTCAAACTGTATTGTCCCACAAAAGATCAATAAAAATATTTGAAGTAGAAAAGAGAAGAAACTGAATCTCTTTTGTTCACAAGTGCAATTTATACTCTATATACTCTAGAGCAGAGCTCTAGAGTATATATATGATTCATCATATATATATGATTCTGTTATTTATTGTATGTAAATGATTGTTCTAATTATTCTGTATGCTGTTGTATGCGAATGATATGGAGTAACAATTTGATGATTTCATGTTAAATTAGTAAATAAAAGATTGCTCAGATCTGTCATATAATCTATTAGGGCTTAAACTGATCGCAGTTCATCCGTGATAGTACGAACCAGGTCCAGACCCCACCATTCGGCATGTGATTTGCAGATTAATTTGCCAATTTACACGTTCAAGCTATTTAAAACCAAAAAAAGAAGAAACGAATCAGAACTTGATTCGTTACTTACGCTCTGTTCTTGTGAACAAGCATTGAGACATGTTTCAAACAGTGCGGCATACCGAGTTTATTCCTCTTTCATGTCTCCCAGCATTTAAGATACATGTGCATGGGGCTTTTGCGGTTACGTTGCAATATTGGAAATATTTCTGTTTTAAACCACCAAGGCGAGTCAATGGATGTCACACAAGAAACGTGAAAACTTTGCGCATTAGTTATGCTGGTGAATGTCTTAACTTCAGTAAATTCACTATACAGAAAGCTAAAAACTGAAAAAGTTTTCTAATGGTGCGTATTCTCTCAGAGATGACAAAAGACCCCCTCCCCCCGTCCCCCCGGTGCGCGAGAATATTTCGAAACCGTAACCGGTCTGTGGAGATAAAAAGGTTGGACACGCATAACCTCTTATATAAATATGTAAATTTCAAAATCCCAACACATCAGTCCCCCACTCTTTTAAGTCTCACTACAAAACGATCTTAATTAATAAGTTAAATCAAATTAGAGAATACAGATATAGTCAAAAGAAGCACAATACAGATATTTAAAAAAGTCTTAGAATCCAACTAAGATTGCAGCTACTTCTCTAACCCTAGCCAACAAAGGAAATTGACAGGACATCTTCACCGGGCTGGCCAGACAAGGACCTCTAAAAGAAATTCCGACCCCTGGCTTCCTCTGGACTTTTCGATAGGTTGAGGACTTTTACCACAACTTACAGTCACCCATATCTTATACCACATCAGGATCTCCTCTTTGACCATTCATGTAGATTAGAGGGAAATAAACGCCTTTCTCCTTGCCCTTGATGAGTAGTTTCTGCCAGTATCTGCCCAGATGGAGGCATCACTTCACTCAATTCCAAACTGTCGTTGATCTTCTTCCAACATTTCATATCGCTCCTTATCCCTCACCCGCAGAAGATAGATCTTCTTGTCACTACTCTTGCTAAGTTTGGCCTTCTTACTGCCTTCAAATCGAGGCGTAGATGAAGTTGACTCTTTAATCATGCTGCATTTGATAGAGGTGGGGGTCTTGCCCAAGGTTTTGGAAACAGAGCTTTCTGTCTGTGTGGCGTGTGGATGCAATGTGAGGATGTAATGTTCTTCTCCTGGGATGAAACAGCGATGTCTGTAGTACCAGGCTCCAGTAGTCGCTGGTGATGTATTCGGTCCGGCAGGATGGGAGTTGTGATAGATCACGTCTGATGGGCTGCATTCCACAAGAAGTCACTCTAAGGGGGTCACTCTAAGGATCAACCGAATGTGGTAGAGATGACTAAAGTAGCTTTGCGACAACATTCACTCGTGCCTATAGAGCATAGATAGGAGTAGGAACATAAGAGGAAAAATGAGAGAACACGTGACACGTCACCCATTGAGCACGTGTTTCACACATGAAGAAAAGACGGAAAGAAGCTGCTGTCTCGGGCCGTGGGAGGGTCCGAGAAGTCTCCCATCATCTGAGTCCTTTTCCTGGTCCGACGCATTTGAAGTGTGTCCATTTGATATTAAGGTGAGCTTCTTTGAACCGTAAAAAAGGTCTTTATCGTCCTCGTCCCCAGAGCTGGGCGGCCCATCGATGAAATGGGGTTCGGCCAGCAAATTATCCTTAAAATAAGATTGCACTGATTGGTCCAGCTACGAGAGGCCAAAACACGGGAAGACCCCATTAATCCCATCCGAGTCAGACAACCCCGAGTATTTATTTACATAAAAGCCCATAAAATAACTTTAAATAAATGAATAAAAAATGTGTGACCCATGTTGTATTTCTGGAAATCATCCTCAATCGTTCCACACAACCAGGGTTTCTTCTGGCAAAATAGCCTTCAGCCTACTGAAGAACTTAAGGTTGTCTATACACTTTGTAGCCCCTTTCACAGCTGTACCTGTGCACTGCATGTTAATCTAAAAACAATTATCACAAGCTAAATATCTTATGTCTGTAAAAAGTTGTAAAGAATGGTAATCCCACCTTAACACATCAAGTATTAAAGTTTTTTATTAGTTACTATATTAAAACCAGGTGTATTTCACACCTTTTTCAAAATCGGCCATGATGCATGTATGAGCCATTTACATTGAGAAAACATCTTACAAAACGAAAAAAAATAAAGTGGTTGATCCGTTCAGTACTGTTTGCAGTGCTGTTATTAATGTGACCAAGTCTGCCACCTTCCACCAGGCAACCTTCCTTAAATAAAAATTAACCCTCAATTTTTAGTGGTTTTAAACTTACATATGAATCTCTTTGCAAAATGTTGTCCAATTTTTTATTTTTTTATTTTGTTTTGTTCTGTAAATTTACTATATTATTTAATAACTACACCTACAGTATTATTGTTACTTGTACTTATTTGTGTTGTGTGTTTAGGATGTTGGACTGGGGGTGGGATGAAAAGCAGAACTGTGGATTACTATTTTCGTGTGTATATAAGATGTATCTGTACAAAATGTCAATAAATATATTTGAAAAAAAAAGAGGACCAAATCCCTGTAGACTGACCTCTGAATAGAGTCTCCTAACACCGCAATGAACTGATTGTGAAATAGCTGACTTGCATGGTGTTGAGCCACAGTCCTCATTGTAGTTTTACCTTTAACCTCATGTTCCTAATATCAAACAATCAAAATGTTGATGCATATTCTATTTTTAGATACGTGTATACACACACGCGCACGCACACACACAGTACAAGTGTGCGGTAATGAATTGCAGCTGTTTGGATTTTGATCATCACTCTATGCCATAACATGGTTTAATTTTGATTTTGAATTAATTGTGCAGAACCATTTATCAAAATTTTAATCCTCTATGGGATTATATTTATTTAAATTAATACAACTACAAACAGACGTGAGTACACCCCTCACATTTTTGTAAATATTTTATTATATCTTCTCATGTGACAACACTGAAGAGATGACACTTTGCTACAATGTAAAGTAGTGAGAACTGTGTAAATTTGCTGTCCCCTCAAAATAACTCAACAAACAGCCATTAATGTGTAAAGCGCTGACCACAAAAGTGAGTACATCCCTAAGTGAAAATGTTCAAATTGTGCCCAATTAGCCATTTTCTCTCCCCGGTGTCATGTGAAATGGATTATTTTAGCCAAAAAGTTTACACGCACACACATACTTAAAATATACACACACTCATACGATTTCTACTCATGTTTAACTGTGTTTAGCATAAAATAAATGTTATTTTACAAAAAAAACAACACTTTCAATGGGAGTGATAGCACAACTCACCTCTCCTCAGCCCTGCTTCCCACGAACTCAAACACTTAAGTTTTCACATGTCTTTAATGATCAAATAATGTTTGACGTATTTCTCAAATAAAACATTTTTCATAGGTACAAAACAACATTAACAAATACGTGAATAAAAGAACATGGGTCCATGACTAGAAATGCAAAGAAAATCTGGCCTTCTCCAAAAAAAAAAACAATCAGATTATTTCAGCCACAAAGCTTATACACACACGATTAAAACATACACACCTACTCACGCTACCCCCATTAAGGTTTAACTCAACTTTCGATATCAATTTCTAAAATACATGTTATTTGAGGAGAAACAGCACTGCAAAGCTCACCTCTCGCCCCCTTTCCCAGGAACTGAAGGAGAGACGAGATGAACCCGAAAATTACACTTTCTTAAAGGGGCCGCACCCCAGATTTGATAACCTACCCAAACCAATGCAAAATTAATCCATACTATATGAACATAAGATTTTCAAGTGAAATAAAACGAATACACTTAATTAAAAAAAATTATAAAGCTAAAACAACTGACAAAAGAAGAGTTTTTTAGTGAAATTAATGAATTAATTTGACACCTGTTACACCTATTTTTATGTTAAATGTATTTTAGACATTTTTAAGTATGAAACACAAATTAGGTTCAAACATCCTTTTCTTAATAAACATGCATGTTTATTTTATCACTTCTGTCAGTGAAAAAACACAGTAACACTAATCACCTGTAACTTGTACATATATCAGTAAATAATAACTTCAAAAATAAAGTTAAATATTAAATTAAAAACATTTAATGCAGTAACAACTTAAGTGACATGCTGATGGATAGATAAGCTCCAGGGGTCTCCTTTATAAACATTGCGTATGCACAAAATGGTCATAGAAATATGCATACGCAATTTTCAACGCACACATGGGGATTTATAAAAAAAAATAAACTTGGCCTAAATATGTATGTACTGTATGGATATTCTAGACCATGTGTACAAACTCTTTTTCCTGGAGTGAGAAAAGTAATGAAGTAAACAACTTCATTTTCATTTCAATATACGTATTTACATTAAATATTCCACTCTCATTAATAGCTCTCATCTCCACAACATTATGAAAAATACCACTGTATGAGAAGGATACTACTTGAAGAAAACAGTAAGATTTGCACGTCACCTTTTTAAAATACTGTCAGTGACGGCAAGAGTCCGACAATTGTATTTACACTGCAATAAATACAAACATGCATGCACTGTCACCGACAGCCTGTTTAGTTTAACTTTTCATTTCATTTTGAAAAGCGTGTTATCTTTGCTGTTTACCTCACATTACGCTATGGAGGCTTCATTTTCATTTTTCAATGTATTTGATTCCTCAGTGTTTGCGATATGCTCTGTAATTGATTAGTCAGTATGAAATAGAGCATGTGGTGGATGCCATGCCCTAATATTATTCGTTTTTGTTAATAAATGATATGTACGCTGGTTTGTCATTGTAGCCTACTGTTTTATTGTTGTTGTGCATTTTAATTAAAAATAATAATAAATCCATCTTTTGTTTTAGCCTTAAGTTAAAGGTGTATATATGGAAGCAAAACAGGCAATTATCTTTTCTTTTAAAACGTGACAAGATTGCAAAAACGAAAATGAATGTATCTAAAGCTCCCATGTTGTAGAAAAAAAAAAAAAAAATGCGTAAGTTGAGTAAGTTTGTCACAAAAGAGCGACCAGTGGGTAGAATGAGTCTAGAGCCCTGCATCTTCTTTAAAACTGGAGATGATGCTTAGGCCTATATCTCATATCTTCTACCTGCTGAAACATTCTTATTAAAACAATTTCCTTCAAAATGTGCATTCTGAATAAAAAAAAAAAACAACAACATTTAATTAAAACTAACCTGCTGCAGTCCAGTTCTTCCCATTAACAATGTGTCATCTCTTCAGGATCATATTACATACCTAATACAATTTTTAAATGAATTTGACTGATAAATACCATTACAAAAATTAACAGTGGTTTTACTATAGTTAATATGTAGTAACCATGCTTTATTCTATTTTTATTTTTTCCACGTACTGATTTCCATTTGTATAGCCACAGTTTTACTACTAAACCATGGTTAATTTTCGTAAGTGCAATATTAAAATAGATGAATGAATGTGCGAATATTGCCTTCAAGAAATGTAACAATGTTAAGCAGTTTGGCTAATCAATCTTAAACAGTATAACACATTGATAGTGTGACTTTGAATATTAATTAAAAAAAAAATTGGCATAAATATGTGAATAACATACAGTGAAATGACTGAAAAAAAATTACAGAACAATGACTGAAATTTAATACAAATTAAAAGCTAAAAGCCACCTCAGTCAAAAATAATAAGATAATGATGCTAGGTAAATGCTTTTGACACATAGTATATGTCCATCAAATACTTTTGCTAAATCCCTGCCTCAGCTCAATTAAAGTGCCGGAACTTACATAGAAACCTATTCATAGGAGCCTGTAACAATGCTCAACCGACTGATAACCATTCACCGACAATTAGAATTTAATTATTTTAGAAAGGACAAGTGTCTGTGACCCGTTAAAATACCAAAATGTGTTTCCTGGGATTAATTTTACATGCGCAAAAAGCAGCAAACAACAGAACATGAGGAGTCACATTACGCACCTGCAGAGCTTCTGTGAACGGAGAAAACATCATAAAGCTAGGCTATATATATAATGAATGAATAGGCCTATAAGATTTTTTTACTTAACGAAACGAAAAAAAAGTGCAACAAGTAGCTATACAGGTGACAGGTGTTTGATGCTTCACGACATGTTCCCAGTGTCCTTTCCATGGAAAAAGAAAAACAAATCAAAACCCTTGACAAAACTGCACAGCTGGAAGGGTGAATATGATGAACATTCTCCGGCCAAACTTTTTCCTTTTGTCTTTTGAAAAAAAATAGGAATATTAAAAGTCCTGCTCTGAACTTACAGATAAAAGGAAGTACAGACTTTTGGCCAGATTTAAGCAGCAGTGATCATGCTGTATTCACAGTATACATTTTAGCCCACTGTCTTGCCTGGACACCAACAAGAGAGAGTGCAGGCATCTTGGGAATGCCCTGTCATGCTCATGAATATCTTGTACTTCATTAACAACAGATCTCCATTTTGCTACAAATTTCCTTCCCAGATGATGATGAGGCTCCACACCAGTAGAGGTGATTAACAATGTTTTTTTTCCAGGGGCCAACCTCTCTGCAGCTTCTCTACATGGCAAGCTGATCAATTGTTTGTCAGCACCTAAATAATAAAGCATTATTACAATATTACAACATGACATATACTTATGACATGTTTTCCTAATCTCATTTAGCTATAGCTATTTTTAGTTTTAGTTTTTTTAAGATTTATTTTTGATCTTTTTGCCTTTATTTGCCTATACAGATCATAACTGACAGGAAGCAAAGTGGGAGAGAGAGAGAGAGAGAGAGAGAGAGAAGAGGGCGGGATCGGGAAATGTCCTCAAGCCAGGATTCTAACTTAGCTAGCATTTGGCTGGTCGTACATAATTTTTTCAAGGTTTTGGTTTCCTGTGTGCCTTTTTTATTCATTATTTTTTGTGAAGAATGGAAGCTGTGAAGTGTTTTGAAAGTATTTTGAGTCCTGGTCATATCGCTATACACCATGCTACTATACAATTTTGCATAAAGAGAAAGCTTAAAACCATCAGAAGAGCGAAAACAAGAATGATTAGATGGAGATGGGTGATATAGCAGCATGTGGTAAGGAACATTCTTCTGTGTCTTATGTGTTATTATGTTGTAAGTCAACAAATGTACTGTATTTACTAGATACAAAAAAACTAGCAATTGGTGATTTTTGGCTGATTTAACTGCGCTTTGCATCCCCTTTCTGCTGATTGCTGAACAAGACTGACTCAAATGACCGACCTACCTGGTACACATTCATTCACGAACAACATGTATCAGCTCGTTCAATTACTTCACAAATGAGATCTCTCTCGTACTTCAGGTAGCCAAAATTGACTTTTGCTAAATAAATTTTCAGCTATATCTTCCAAAGATGATCACATTTTGACAGCACATTTGCTCTATATAGCATTATTATGGCAACTAGTAAATACACTAAGTTTCATCATGCTAGCCTATGTGGAAGCTTTTAAGCTGTGTTGCAATTAGCCCCACCTTAGGTTAATCTCCCCTGTGTGCTTCCATACTGTAGATTAATTACATTTCATAGAAATATAAATAAATGTTTGAAACATTTGAACTCTAATTCTTTACTGGTGAGATACTTGTTGGCTATTTTCAGCCTCTAGAGACTAGTCCTGATTTCAGCAGTGGCTTTTTTGGGGTGATGGAGGAATCACCCATTTTGGACAAGATTTGATGCCAGTGATTGTCTAAATATTGTCATATCTCGAAAATGTTGACAGCCACTGGATAAAGTGCAACATAAACAGATTTCTTTATCACCCCAGAGCTGAACTTGAGACATGCATTTGTGTCATGGCAAAAACAAATAATGTTATAACCTAATTTACCATAGGTTTATTAAAATATAGTGCATTTAATCAAAAGAAAATATGACTGTTTGCATTTCTAATATATTTATTTCAATGCAATTGAAAGAAAATTACAATAAGCAGTCACTCGCATAGAGAAAGAGGTATAATGATAAGATTTAATGCTTATATTTTCTGATTTCCAAATCATCAAGGAAATAAAGGCAAGAAGTCCTGATATATATTCTTAATATAATTAAATGTGAATGCAGGAATGCAGCAATCGTCATTCATTGCTTCTTAAAAAGTTTCTCTGAGCATTATTGAAACAATATTGTAATATAGTAATACTGATTTAGATATTTCATCATAAAAACCCAGAATATAGTTACCATCACCTAACCTTTGCTACGACTGTAATCAATCTAAAAAGAACATACAGATCTTTACTAACAATTTATTTTTTCAGTGTTTAGCAGCTCAGTTTGGGTGCAGTGCATCTCGAAGTGTATCCAGAATGTTCTGAAGCTCCTCTGTCGTCGTCTTTATTTTTGTCACAAATTTCATGGTCTCAGATTTCAACTTTTCATCTCTGGCTTGTGATTGTCGTTGATTATCTCTTAAAGCGTAATCTTGGCGGATGTTGTGGATTTCTCTGGAGTCGAGAAAAACAAAGAAGACATCAACAGCTACAAAAAGTGCAGACAAAACTCCAGTAGCTGCTTCAGCCACACGAACGGCTCTCGCAGCCTGAGCTGCGACCCTTCCAACATTTACAACCTCAATTACACGGAGAATCTCCGGAATTCGTCCTAGTCCTTGTCCAAGACGAGCTCCAGCATTTGCCCCAGGTCGTGTATTGGAAAATGAGTCATCACTTGTGGAAAACTGTCTTTGTAAAGTTTCGATGGCTATTTGGATGTTTTGGATGCAGCAAACTGTGGAGGTGATTTTTTCTTGGAACTCTTTTATGAGCATTTTGATCTTTTGCCGGTTTATTTTCTGGTTAACTATGTTTGTTATATTGCTGGCACCAGCTGTTACTCCTCCAGCTAATGCCGTACCGATTCCCACCCCTGTTACTATCAGAGACGCTCCGAGAGTGAACGGAGAGAGAATAAGTCCAACTATAGATGTGATTCCTCCAGCCAGTCCTATGACACCTCCTGTGAGACTGCCTACAGTTGTGTTGAAATGGACTCTTTCCAAATCATCAGCCAGGGCTCTTAGTTCCTCTAGCGTCCTATAAAGTGTCTTAATAGTTTGCTTGTTCTGGAAAAAAAAAAAAGGCAAATTTCATCAAATCTAATTTTTTGTTTGTTCAATGCTTTTTTCCCCCCATTTTGTTTAAAACCAGTGCCAATGTGTACTTTTTTATATAGCAAATTGTATACACAATAAAATATTTTAATAAGGTAACTTACCTTTTCATAAAGATAATTAACAACAAAAGGTCTGGTCAAGATCTCGCTGACAGACGGGCGATTCGCTGGATTGGGCTGAAGTGTGTCTGCTACCAACTGACGAAGGTCCTCTGAGAAGTTTTCAGGAAGAGCTTCATAGGAGGAAGTGAGTATCTTTTGAATAGTCTCAACTGTCAATATTGCAGGAAACTAAATGGGGACAAAAATTAGGTAATCAGTTGTCAAATCTTTCATTTATCAACATGTATAGAAAGAGTAAGACAGCAGCCAGGATGTTTCTAAAATGACATATTTTTGTGCTTTTGAACAAGTAATTGGTTTAACGTCCTATCCATGTTTCCAAGTTTTGCCAAAATGGAAGTTTTGGGTAAAATATCCACCAGGTGGTGCTAAGAACATGCTACATATTTCCATACAATGTTTTCTTTTTTAACCCACTGGGATTTGAAGCTATGTCTAATGCAACGTTCCAACAGTGAAGAAGCAGTGCTTCCTGAAAGCAGACTACCTGGGGATTAGAGGATTTCTCTGGGAATACCCTTGGGAAAGACAGGGGCTTTCTCCACCACTGCCGCCTCTGACCTACGGGTCAGCAGGTACCCACCCTTTCAATAAAATAGCAATTTTCTCTATGTTCTTTGGGTTTTTTAAAACATGTTGGGTTTGTCTGTGAGCTCTAGTCAACAGGTCTAATTTTGAATCATCTGTCTGTTCAATTTCAAGCGATATGTCTGATTGCGAACTTTCTCTTGGTTCTGTGTCTGTCAGTGAGCTCAAGTCTCAGCTATCTCTCTGTCCTGTTTCAACCAATGAGTATGAACTATCTGTCTGTCTGTCTAACCTCTGCTGTTAAATCTAATGTTGAACTATCTGGTTGCCCAGTCTTTACTGATGATTCAAATGTTGAATTGTTTGTCAGTCCAGTGTCAGTCAATGAAATGTCTACCGGTCCAAGTTTGAACTGTCTGTTAGTCTGGATCTTGTTTAGTTTGGTTTTAAACTGCTGTTCTTGTCAGTTTTAGTCAGTGAGTCTAGTTATGAATTGTCTGTCTGTCCAGTAACTCTCAAAAAGACCAATACTGAACGTTCAACCCTATCAGGCATGTTCAAAGAGACCGTAAAAAAGAGACCACTGTGTTCCCTGTCCTGACCCTTGGGGTTGTAGAGTTTCTGTTTGTCTCTTGTGTCTTAGTTTTCCCCAGGTTCCAGTCTCCGCTGTGGAGGTCTTCTGCTCCTTCCTGGTGGGCTACTGCTCTGTCTGCTCCACCATGGTGAACTTCTGCTCTGTCTGCTCTGCCCTGGTGGGCTTCTGCTCCACCGTGGGGATCTTCGGACACATATGCCATGCTGTGTTGGTCCTCAGCTTCACCTGCTCTGTCATGAATCCAGCCCGTGGCTTTCCGTCCACTCGCCAGCAAATGTCATTATCCACCTTATTTTTCAATGTGAAAATAGACTGTTTTCTGGTAATGTCTTAGAGGTCCAGTTCATAATCCACCATAGTTAAATAACGAGAAGAATATCGAAATACAGTAAACAGTACAACAGATTGCACTACAAACCAGTGTGTTCATAATTAAGATAATACATTAAAAATAATATGGTAAGTCTGCAATACTAGTGCAATATCAAGCAGGAAAACAAGCTTTTTGTGAAGCTAAAACTAGCTGGAAGTGGATGAAACCGGAAGCCAGACACAAAAAAAATACAAATGGCTGCACCCACTCTTATGGGAAAAATAAGGTGGATATGGACACGCTACACATTCTGTTGCATGTCACCCCGGACTACATTTCCCATCATCCATTGCGCTGATTACACACACAGCTGTAGCCAATCACACACATACACTATTTAACTCCCTGGGGTCGATGATCACGCCGGCGTGATCAGCTCACGTTTTTTAAGATCAGTGCAAAAGACACTAAAAATACTCTGTCGATTTTGGCCACACGAATAAGTGTTATACATCATTGGAAACCATTAAGTGTATACTTTTATTTGAGCACACTCACAATAAAAACTGAACTGTGTGCTGCTTTAAATTAAAGAAAATAAACACGGTGCTTTCTCAGTCTTCATTGTCTTCGCGAACGGCTTTTAGAAATGCGTCAATAAAATGAACCTAAACGCAGTGAATACTCGACACACAGACAGGAGAGATATATCTATAGAAAGTTTGATATCTCTACTTTTAAATAAATCAAGTCTTATCAAAAACAAATATTCTGTGCTAAAGTAATCCGTGTGAAACCAACGTGATGCCTAGTTTTTCCCTCAGAGCTAATTATTTTTAATGTGATCACGCCCACGAGCTGCTTTTGCTTTTGATATGATAAATAGCCACGTGCGCAGTGCCGCGTGTTAGCGCCCACATCATCGTAAACAAAGCTTGACATTTCATCAAGTTCATCTCGGCGACTGTTCATTTCTGGAAAAAGATGCGCTGAGAGGAATAACACAGAATTCACCTCAGATGAAGAACAACGCGACGCGCGGCTGATCCAGAGGAAGAGATCAGTCTGACGAGTAAGTGATGTTTCTTTAATTAACGTGTTATTTTGACATAAGCTTGAACACATTTACTAGCATATTTACATTTTGAAAATGATTCATTGTATCTAAATTTCTGACGACGCGACCAAGTTTTCATGTTCTATATAATATAAAACAAAATACGATATAAAAGTAATATGAGTGTACACCGTAACACGATGAAAGCTACGACTCTAAGTATGTCTAGATCATGTTTATTAATAATACTCTGTTCCCAAATATAGTGTAAGGCCTCTATCGAACAAGTCGCCAAAGGAGGAACAGCATCACGACATTCCAGGAGAATCCAAAGCTGCCCCCTCCAACCAGCATGAATAATAAACTTCATTTACAGCCATCCCTGCAAACTCTCAAGAAAGTATTAGAATCTTCTGATCCCTACAATAACACCTCCTTGTCTGGATCAATCCTGCGTTATCTCCCCAGGGGACAAAACACCCCCGTACAAACCACAT
>JAHKKF010509675.1:0-12982 GCA_019740295.1 Labeo calbasu
TATATAAAATTGCAAAATAAATCTATCAGTACTTTTTACACTTAAGTGCATAAAAAATTGAGTACTTTTGTACTTTCACTCAAGTAAAATTTAAAAAAAAGGAGTACTTTTACTGGAATAATATTTTATTATACGTACTTTTACTCAAGTACTTGATTTGTGTTCTTCGTCCAGCACTGCTTTTATGGGAAACTGGTAAAACGGTAATTACAGGGAAAATAATATCATACTCATCATATAGGGAAAAAAAAAGCAACAACAAATAGAAAATAACCTAGAACAGAAAATAAAACACCTTACAGATATCTACTCCACAAACCCCAGTGAACAAATATAAGGCGAACTGAATAATTTTAAAACAGATCCTGATAACATCAAAAACCACAAAACACAGTTTATCATGCAACAACCAAAATATGATCAATATAGTAACAAAATGAGTAAATATCTAGCGAATCAACTACAACGTAAAAAAGAAAAAAGCAATTATTCCATCCAAACTTAATCAAGCAGGTAAAATAGTCCAGAAACCCCAAGAAATTAATTAAGTATTTCATGCCTTCTACAAAAAATTATATTCTTCCGAACATAACGAAGATGATGCAAAAATAGATCATTTCTTCAAAGAATTAAAACTACCAACAATATTAAAAGAACAGGCAGATGCTCTAGACACTCCACTTACTCCTGATGAACTTTCTAAAGCATTACGTAAAATGCCAAATAACAAATCACCTGGAGCTGACAGACTCCCAGCTGAATTTTATAAACACTTCTGGCAAATTCTGTCTCCATTATTTCACAGAGTAGTCATTGAAATAAAAACTACATTTACAATTCCGATACATACGAATACAACTGTTGTGACACTTCTACTAAATCCAAACTACAAAGCCCTCTCTTGTTAATGAATACAGATTTAAATATGATCACCAAAGCATTAGCTACTAGAATAGAAACAGTTATCCCGATGCTAATCCACGATGATCAAATAGGATTTATCTAAAATAGAAATGCTTCAGACAACACCCGTAGATTGTTTTATTTAATCTTGTCCAAAACAAACAAACCAAAACTGTTATTGTGTCATTAGATGCTAAAAAGGCATTTGATAAAGTAAACTGGACATTCTTACTCAACACTTTACGCAGCTTTGGTTTTGGCTTTCGTTCATCCATTGGATACAAATATTATACACCTCACTTAGAGCTACAGTAACCACAAATGGGGTCATGGCACAAAGCTTCACACTTCACCAGGGGACCAGACAAGGATGCCCACTCTCACCGGCATTATTTGCCATTTTTATAGAACCACTCGCAATAGCAATACAACAAAACAATAAAATCCAAGGAATACAAGATATTAGCACACAACTATATAACTGTAACTATGACCTCTGCTTAAATATAATGAAAACAAAACTTTTTACGCACAGTGACATCACTCTCCACCACATGCAACTGAAATCATTCCCAAATGTTGCCATTTGTATGTGTTCAATTTGTGCCCGTTTTATGTCATTTAAATTTACATTGCCTCTATTTCCCATTCTCAGAAATAACAGATACAAAATGGGGCAGTGAAAAAAAAAAAGTTAATGTTTGTGCTGCCTTAAAATTTTAAGTTTAGTCAGCTCCAAGTTTTCAATAACTTCATACTTCAAGTTGACTAAGTTTAAATTTTAAGGCAGCATGAACACTAACTTAAAAAAAAAAAAAAAAAAAATCATTCTAATTCATTTGTGCTTGCTTTGTGCCATTAGAATATCAAACATCGATTCCCCACGAATATTCATTAATATTAATATTGGCTATCCTAATTTAAGGTGCTCTCCATACCAAATGTTTATTTGTGCTCGATTTATGCCAGAAATCCTGGTTATAACTAAAATTCTTCTTAAATAGGCTATTTAGAGGGTGAAAAACAAAAGAAGCACTTAATATCTCATTATCTATACACAGCCTAACTGTAATTGTATGGTATGACTGCTTTTAATAGCTAATAAGTGTTACTGTCCCCCTTACAAATGGTTATTTATGTTGAAAAAAAAAATCTAAACAATTTAATAAAAACGAATGTCATGAAATCGAGAGTTTCAAAAAACCTCAATAAAACAGCTTGTGAACATGGCAGCCACAGTTTTACAAGAGATGAACTGCTGAACATTCAGCAGAATACACCAAAAAAACTCCTACTGGCTTTCGATTATTCGGACGTTTTGCTAAACATTGTAGTTGGCGGAACGGCGGTGCTGATCAAGCGCTTCAAGACTCGCAGGAGGGGAAAGCGAGCCAGCGCACTCGTAAAGCTTAGACAACGCAGATTCTGTATGGCACTGCCTAGCATCCATCTGGCGAATCTCCGCTCTCTACACAACAAAACGGATGAACTTCTTCTGCTCACTCGGACACATAAGGACTTTTTTTTAAACTCCGCTGCTCTGTGCTTCAAGGAAACCTGGCTGAATGACGCAACACCAGATGGCGCTCTATCTGCCGGGCTATCAGCTGTTTAGAGCGGAATGCGATGCAGAATGAATGGGGAAATTGCGTGGTGGCGGGACATGCTTTTGCATCAATGAGAGGTGGTGTAGAGATGTAACAGTGTTAAAGAAGATGTGCTGTTCCGATCTAGAAGCACTTTTCATTAACTGTAAGCCGTTCTATTCCCCGCGAGAGTTTTGCTCGTTCATTCTCGTGAGCGTCTACATTCCACCGCAAGCTCACGTGAGCCTGGCTCTACAGAAACTCACTGATTAGATCGCAGACATGGAGCAAAAACACCCAGACTCTGTTTTAATCATTCTTGGGGATTTCAACAAAGCAAATCTCTCCCGTGAACTGCCCAAATACAGTCAGCATGTTACATGTCCTACCAGAGACAGTAATATATTGAAGGCAAACCAACGACTTGCTGAAGACCTGAATAAGTTTTATTTTAGATTCGAAACCCCCCACACCCATTCTGACGATCTATTTTCACAACTACTAACACCTCCAGCAACCCCCTCCTCCACTCCAAATAAGTGAAGACGAGGTGCACCAGGTCCTCAGGAGGAACAAAGGGAGAAAAGCTCCAGGCCCAGAAGGTGTGACACCAGCTTGTCTGAAAACCTGTGCTGACCAGCTGGCCCCCATCTTTTCACAGATCTTCAACATGTCTCTGGAGTTGTGTGAAGTTCCATCATGCTTCAAATGCTCCACCATCATCCCCGTCCCAAAGAAAACCAAGATAACAGCGCTTAACGACTACAGACCTGTGGCGCTAACGTCTGTGGTCATGAAGTCATTTGAAAAAATGGTTCTGGCTTATCTGCAGAACATCACTGGACCCTTACTGGACCCCCTACAGTTTGTTTACCGAGGAAACAGGTCTGTGGATGATGCAGTAAACATGGGACTGCACTTCATCCTGCAACATCTGGACAGACCAGGGACTTATGTGAGGATCCTGTTTGTGGACATCAGTTCGGCCTTCAACAACATCATTCCTATAATCCTTCAGACCAAACTAAACCAGCTCTCTGTTCCTAGCTCTATCGGTCAATGGATCACCAGCTTTCTGACAGATAGGCAACAGCTGGTGAGATTGGGGAAATTGATGTCAAGCAGCCGCACCACCAACACTGGCGCTCCTCAGGGATGTGTTCTCTCTCCACTGCTCTTCTCCCTCTACACCAATGACTGCACCTCCAAAGACCCCTCTGTCAAGCTTCTGAAGTTTGCAGATGACACCACACTCATCGGCCTGATTCAGGATGGTGAGGAGTCTGCCTACAGACTACAGGTCTGACTAACCTGCCTACAGGTTAGAGAGTTGGCTGTATGGTGCCGTCATAACAACCTGAAGCTCAACACGCTCAAAACAGTGGAGATGATCATAGACTTCAGGAAACACCCCCCTGCACTCACCCCTCAACCAGGCACAAGAACAGTTTTTTTCCCCCAGGCAATTCTCCTTATGAACAGTTAAATGTTCCCCACATTGTGCAATATTTTTTTTTATTTATTAGTTACCACCCCCCATCCTAGCGCATCCCTGCATCTCTACTTCTTTCTATTCTATTCTATTCTATTCTATTCTATTCTATTCTATAGCACAACTGTATATACCACTTATTTATTTATTTCTCAATTTATTTTACTAATTTTTGTCTATTTATAATTACATATGTGTATTTTATTCTCATCTTATGTTTATTGTCTGTATGTTGTTGCTGTCTCTGTGTACTGGAAGCTAATGACACAAAAACAAATTCCTAGTATGCGCAAGCATACTTGCCAATAAAAAAAAATTCTGATTCTGAAATTAATATTGTGAAATACATTCAGTGTTTTATATCTACAGATTTTATTTTTGGCAAGTCGTGTTGATTTGAGAAGGCTAGAACTGGCTATAATCAACTATCTGCTGATGGCCAAACAAAATCAAGCACAAACAAAAGGCACCAGTTTTGTGTGATTTAGACAAACTGAGGTGGAGAGTGACGTAACAACTCACAAAAAAATATGTTGGTTATATCTAAGGAAGGAAAATAGATACAGTGTTTGTTTTAACGGCACAAATGGGCTCAAATCGTGCACAAAAGAACTGCGCCGGTTTAGAGCGACTCGGGATGAAACTGATGACACAGTCAAAAAATAATGTTTCATATTTTAAACACCAAACAAGCACAAACTTTCGTTTTTGCGGCACTAATCAGCACAAAGAATGGCATAGTTTGGTGATTATTTCTTTTTATGGGGCGCCAACTAAACAGAGGTCTATTATCTCTGGTTAAATATTAAGGGGATTTTTTTTTTATTTTTATAGAGACATCAGTAGTATTGGAACTGGCCTTCAGTCATAAAAAAGATGCCAATTTGAAGACTGAATATGAAATTATTATAATATAAAAATATATTTAAAAACTTTAATGTTAGGTGGGATTAGTCACGATTAATTTAAAAAAAAGTTAGAACTGATTAGGGGGGTTTTATTGATTGACAGCACTACTTTTAAATTAAAAACATTTTAATAACTTACAGAGCTCTTTTAGAGGTTTTGATGACTGCTGATAGTCTAATGAGACACTCGTCTGATTTCTTAAATTTCCCAAGCTCAAACTCCTCCAGCTCCTCCTCTGATGTCAACAACACAAAGGCCAAAGCAGACCACTGGGCAGGTGAAAGATCAGCAAATGAGAGACTTCCTTTGCTAAGGTGGATCTGAATCTCTTTCACCAGACTTTGATCATTCAGTTCATTCAGACAGTAGAACAGATTGATGGATCTCTCTGGAGACAGATTAGCTTCCAATTTCCGCTTGATGTACTGAACTATTTCCTTTTTGCTCCGTTCATTGTCATCTTGCTGTGTCAACAGACCTCGTAAGAGTTGACGATTGGACTGAAGTGACAAACCAAGAAGGAAGCGAAGGAAAAGGTCCAGATGTCCATTGTCACTCTGGAGTGCCTTGTCCACTGCAGTCTTAAGGAAATCAGTCATGGTTTCTTTGTTGTTTTTCCGTTCTGTAGACTCATGAACAAACACACTTTTCTTCTTGATGTCTAGAAACAGATGTGCATAAAGCACTGCAATGAACTCTTGAATGCTCAAGTGAACAAAGCAGTACATGGTATCAAGCATGATCCCTGTTTCCTTCTTAAAGATCTGGGTACACATGCCTGAATACACTGATGCCTTATAAACATCAATACCACAGGCTTTCAGATCTGTGTCATAGAAAATCACATTGTTTTTTTTCAGCTGATCAAATGCCAGGTTCCCGAGTGAAAGAATGGTGTTTTTATTCCAGGAAACATCGCGTGTGTATTTTCCATCATACTTTTGTTGAGACTGTTGTATCTGAAAACGGAGAAAGTGTGTGTACATTTGTGTCAGAGTCTTAGGAGTGTCTTCAGTATTTGATTCCTGGAGTATTTTGGAGGTCTCATCAGCCTGATTGATTTTCTGATCCTTGTCCTTCAAAATGTTCTGGAGAACAGTGGCTGAAATCCAGCAGAAGACTGGGATGTGGCACATGATGAAGAGACTTTTTGATTGTTTAACATGATCAATGATTTCATTGGCCTGATTCTCATCTATGAACCTTTTTCTGAAGTACTCTTCCTTTTGTGCATCATTGAATCCTCGTATCTCTGTCAGCTGGTCGATACAGTCAGGAGGAATCTTACTGGCAGCTGCTGGTCTGGTGGTGATCCAGATGAGAGCAGAAGGAAGCAGATTTCCCTTGATGAGGTTTGTCAGTACAACATCCAGTGATGATGGTGACAATACATCAGACCACATCTTATTACCCTCAAAGTTTAGTGGAAGACGACATTCATCCAATCCATCTAGAATGAACAGGACTTTGAACTGATTCCTTCTTGTAAGGTTCAGTCCTTTTGTTTCTTGGAAAAAATGAGTTATAAGGTCCATCAAACTTAGTTTTTCTTTCTCCATTAAGTTAATCTCTCTGAATGGAAGAGGAAATATGAAGCTGATATCTTGATTTTCTTTTCCTTCAGCCCAATCAAGAACAAACTTTTGCACAGAGACTGATTTTCCAATGCCAGCAACTCCTTTTGTCAGTACAGTTCTGATCTCCTTGTCTTGTTCAGGTGCTTCAAACAAATTTTTACATTCAACTGGTATCTCTTCAGATTCATGACGTCTGGAAGCAACTTCAATCTGTCTTACCTCATGTTCAGTATTGACCTGTTCACTACAACCCTGAGTGATATAGAGATCTGTGTAGATATTATTCAGAAGTGTAGAGTCACCTTGCTTTGCAATTCCTTCAAACACACATTGATACTTCTTCTTTAGGCTACATTTTAGCTGATGAATGAAGAACAGCTCATCTAAACACAGAAATAAAATATACAGATAGTTTAGTCTCTGAGTTTCCCCCATACCATTTCCAGCTTAAACAGCTAAAACATGAATCATTACCTGTGTTCTGCAATTCATTTCTGTAATTTTCTCCATCTCTAATTATTGCCTCTTCTTTAGCATTATTGCCTCTTCTTTAGCATTATTAGGTAAATACATATGCACATCTCTTTATTTATACAGCTGTACATAGAGTAAATAATGTACACATATGTACATACATCTTCTTTTCCAGATCAGATTCATACACATTATTGTTTATGTATGTATTATTGTAAGTATTTATGTATGTATGTATGTATGTATGTATGCATGCATGTGTGTACCAGGAGCAGCTTAAAAAAAAACACAACAAATTCCTTGTGTGTTTGTGCACACCTGGCGAATAAATCTTATTCTGATTCTGATTCTGATCCTGAGTTTGTTATGTATGGAACAGAATGTGAAAGTCTGTCATTGGAAGAGACATGGCAGGTTATGAACACATAATATGAGTGACATAAGAAAAGCAAACAATCTTCATAAAAGTGATCATGGAAAAGGAAACATACTGACACAGTTCTGGAAGCAGCAAACAAAATGTCATGAGTCTATTACCTTCCAGAGTATCAGCAGCTTCATCTTGCTTCATCTCTCTCAGGAAGTGGAGTGTGAGATCAAGAGCTGATTCTTTGATACTGCATCTATTCTCAATAAAGTCCTTCACAATGTATTGTGTGTTCTCTTTTTGTAATATTTTCATAAACTTTTCCAGCTCATTTATCAGAAAATTTATTAATTTCTTTTTAACATCCTACAAATAAAAAAGCAAAACAGAAAATAGAGACACGAGAACAAAATTAAACCAAAAGCAGATCCATATTCGGTCCAACTAATTTAACCAGTAATTAAAAATATAAAAAACAAAAAACAATATATATATATATATTTTTTTTTTTTGATTCTCATTGTATGGGTTCTTAAAATAGAGCAGTTAAGAGGAATAAGAAATTAAATTTCTTATTTAAAAAAAAAACAAACAAACAAAAAAACAAAAACAAAACAATAAATAACATTGCCCAGTAACCTATTTGTATATTATAAATATAAACATTTATGAAAATATTTTTCTTACCTGGAAGATTCCTATAAGTTCTTCCGTGAAATTCTTTTGATTCATGTGAACATCTGAATCTAATGTCGCAAACTGGATCCTGTTAAAATGCAAATAAAATAAAATGCAGTTCT
This sequence comes from Labeo calbasu, assembly GCA_019740295.1. Taxonomy (NCBI): domain Eukaryota; kingdom Metazoa; phylum Chordata; class Actinopteri; order Cypriniformes; family Cyprinidae; genus Labeo; species Labeo calbasu. The sequence continues at coordinate 8,109 of JAHKKF010509675.1, forward strand.
TAAGTCAAAATATTAGAGAAATCTCTTGTCATTTTTTTTTAATCAAAGACAAAGAGCAGATGTTAATGCTGCAGCTATAAGTTAATGCTGTTGATGGGCACTATTTAAGTACAAATTTAGGTTAAAACTAGATTTCTTATTGCAATAGTTTCTGTCCTACAAGGACATATTTTGCATATATATAATAAATTGTGCAGCAAAGTTACATGAGTATTATAAATACAAATATCTTTAAATATAAGTATCTTATTTGCTGATTGTCTTTGCCGGCTCCCTTTAGGTTTCTAAAGCACTGCTGTTTATAAATCCTCTTTGTCAGAATAAATATTCAATAGAAAAATAAGTAAATATTACGATAAATATTTGAACAATAAAATTCCTAGTGCAACACCTTTCGACTGGAAGGACAAAAACATTACAGGAGTTCTTCGGCCTCGTTTGAAATGGGTCAGTGCTGCAAATGGTTATTAAGATAGCTGGAAGGACATATTCATTTTTAGTTGCATGATCTATTTTCCATGGTGAATTGAATTTATATAGCGCTTATACAGTACTGATTTTTGATAGATTTTTGATGATTTTACTGGTAGTTTATTTCTATCACAATATCCTAGTGAAGAAATTAGCTATGCGATATAATACAAAACACATGGAATACCTTTCAGTAACTGATGATGTTTTCTCACTGAATTTCAATGGTTTATCTTTTGACTGGTCACTCTTCATAGACACAAAACTGGACACATGTGATCCTGATCTTACACTAATGATGCAAAGAAAGGAAAAAAAAAAAAGAATAAAAAAAGACAAGAACATTACAGGAGTTCTTCGGTCTCATATGAAAGGGTCCAATGCTGCAAATGGTTATTAGACAGATGGAAGAACATATTTATGTGTAGTTGCATGATCTTTTTTCCATGGTGAATTGAATTTATATAGCGCTTTATACAGTACTGATTATGTCAAAGCAGATTTACAGTGTCAATCAGGAAAAAAGTTTGTCAATAACTCTCATTTTCCAGCTAAAGTCAGTTCATTGATGATTCAGTGATGTTCATTAAAAAGGAAAGTAATCAAGTAGACATTGTAATCAAGTAATCAAGTAGACATTGTGTTCTGTGATTTATTGTTTTCAATCACAAATATCCTAGTGAAGAAATTAGCTATGAAATATAATACAAAACACATGGAATACCTTTCAGTAACTGATGATGTTTCCTCACTGAATTTCAATGGTTTATCTTTTGACTGGTCACTCCTTATAGACACAAAGCTGGACCCATGTGAGCCTGATCTTACACTAATGATGCAAAGAACAAAAAAAAAAAAAAAGAAAAAAAAAAAAAAAAGAAATAAAAAAAGACAAGAACATTACAGGAGTTCTTCGGTCTCATTTGAAAGGGTTCAATGCTGCAAATGGTTATTAGATAGATGGAAGAACATATTCATGTGTAGTTGCATGATCTTTTTTCCATGGTGAATTGAATTTATATAGCGCTTTATACAGTACTGATTGTGTCAAAGCAGATTCACAGTGTCAATCAGGAAAAAAGTTTGTCAATAATGCAAGAGGACAATAACAGAGTCATTTTCCAGCTAAAGTCAGTTCATTGATGATTCAGTGATGTTAATTAAAAAGGAAAGTAATCAAGTAGACATTACGTTTTGTGATTTATTGTTTTCTATCACAAATATCCTAGTGAAGAAATTAGCTATGAGATATAATGCAAAACACATGAAATACCTTTTAGTAACTGATGATGTTTCCTCACTGAATTTCAATGGTTTATCTTTTGACTGGTCACTCCTTATAGACACAAAGCTGGACCCATGTGAGCCTGATCTGACACTAATGATGCAAAGAACAACAACAACAACAACAAAATAAATAAATAAAAAAGGACAAAAACATTACAGGAGTTCTTCTGTCTCATTTGAAATGACATGATTCGGATGTTAAAGGGTCACAAAAAAAAAAACAAGTCACACTTGGCTCCTTCACAGTCAAAATGACAACATAGGAATTGAATGGGAAATACAAAAACAAATACGAAAACTTAGAGAATCTTTTGGTGGTACCAACTACAAATCATCCGCTGTGCAAAAAAAAAAATGCACAGCAATCAAGGCGTGACACTCTAGAATATCAAGAGTGCAAAACAGACACCCATGCACACACACACAGAAACACACACAGACAGACATAGAAATTGATAAAAATGCAGCAGAGCAAATCTTGAGAATATGTGAAATAAAATGAATAAATGGAAAAATAGAAAAGAATCTCTCTCACAAACAAACACATACACACACACACACACACACAGCGACAGAAATTATCTGGTAAGACTGCAACAGAGCAAATTTTGAGAATATGTGAGATGGGGATAGCAATTTTCTTGTATTTTAATGTTTGATAATGCAACCTGATATTTATCTAACCAAAAATATCAAAACTTTGACAAAAAGTAGTCTTTTAGAATGTCTAAATGTATATCTAAAAGCAAAACAGAATAAAATATGTAAAATAAAACAATGGTAGTCCAAAAGCCTCTGTATATATGTATAATATGTATATAGGGAGATATACAGGAGCTTACATGACATTACACAAGTTTTTATTTTTTAATGACACCAAATGGCACAATTTACACTTCAAAAATATTTTACAATGATTTTCCTGAAAAAACAAAAAGTTACATTTCAAGGCTTCTGTCACTTTTGACTGCGAAGGAGCCAAGTGTGACTCCTAAACGAAGAGGCCCAGAGGGTTAAACTAAATCCCACCTTCAGAATTTCTAATGCTTGGGGGGTGGGGAGGGAGGAGGTCAGAGATTAGCCTAACTTTAGCGATGCAACGTGGAGATCCACTTCTGGGATGCTTCAACAAGCCACGGTGCGGCTGGTATAAACACAAGCATTGACTACTAGAGTGGCCGCGATAACGTGCACAGACATGTGCAGTGTGTGGTAAGAGATTTATTCATCATACAGTGTATAGCTTTACTTATAACACAAGTGTTTTTTGTTTTTGTTTTTCAAAGGCATAAACTTGCACTAGACTAGGCTAGGCTAATCAATAATGATTAATGATAATTCTTTAATGTTAATGTTCTTTGCTCGTTTTCTGTAACTGCTTTTTGAATAACTAAGGAAATGTATTATAATAAAAGAACATTATAATTAGTAACTTAAAATGTTTTTATTCAATTGTTGTCATGTTAAATACAAATTAAGTCATATTAAAAACAGGCTGCTTTTAGCCTTATGCTGGAGCTGTATGTAAATATTTAAAAATTAGAATGATAATATCATGTATCATGATCTCCCAGACTGACGGTAGGATCCAACACTACTGTAGCGTCAACTATATCCTTAACTATAACAGAGCAGATGGAATTTGCATCTTTGGCAAGGGGCGTGGCGGTACTGAAACACTGTCTAACCATTCACATTTAAATTTTTGGAATGCGGGCCTTCATCAAACCCAGAATTGAGGTATTGTAATAATGTAAATTATGTAAAAAATAAAGACATAGTATTTCCTATTTGAACTCGTAATCTTGTTTGATAAAAACCTTGAGATAAATATTGGCAAATTACCTCTAAACCCCATTTTATGCAGTCTTTTAGAATTCCATATTTCCAGGTGGTGCCATAAGCTTTTTTTCCAAGTCAAAATAAACGGTTATTACATGTTATTTTTTAACAAAACCATCATGAACATATTGCTCCAATGTGTGACCCTTGCCTGGTTTGGGTACATGTACTGTATGACTATTGCTTCTTGCCAAGATACTGGAATATTACCAGTACTCCAAATGTCATTAAAATTTTTCAGTAGAACGGATAAGACATTTTGGGTTAAGTGCTTCAAGTTCCTCAAGGAATTCAGGAGTTCCTCTATAATTGTAACAGGACTCGACAGACAGCGTGGATAGATCCAAGTGCAAGCTATATTAGAACACAACGTGGTAAAACAGGAAGGGTCAATCTCCAAACAGACAGTGATATCCAGGGCAAGACAAAAGTGTAATCCAGAAACAGGCAAGAAGGTCAATATACCAGTGAGCAGTCTAAAGTAACAAATGAAACAAGGAAATGAAACAAGTCTGTGAAACTTGACAATGGCAATGGTAATGGCAATGGTAATGAAACATGGCAATGAAACAGGGAAAATGCTTGGTAGAGTCTGCAACAGCAAATCAATACTTCACAAAGGCATGCTTGGCATGGCCCTCCTTATATGGCTGCCAAACAGGAAGTTACCATAGAGGAAGCAGAGGGAGCAGAAACAGACTGTACTAGGCAAGGGCTCCCTCTGCTGGCATGGCATTACAGAATCCCCCCTCTAGGAGCGACTCCTGGTGCTAAAAACAAAAACAAAACAAAACCAAAAAAAAAAAAAAAAACAGCCCTGGATGGTGGGGGAACAGAGGTAAAACAGGGGGTGGGATGGAGGGCAAGGACCAACTGGACCTGTATCGTGAAGCAGTGGAGGACCTGGGCCGTGGAGCAGTGGCAGACAGTGAAACACTGGAGCAGAAGCCCAACATGTTAGGTCCCGAGGAGCCTGGAGCCATGGCAGAGCAGGGAGCCATGGTGGGGCAAAAATGCACCAATTTATTGGTGCAAGAATCGGTATCAACCAATAAAAGCAATTTATTTCACTATCGGCCATCGGCCGATTGCTCAAAGTTAGCCGATGATCAGGGCCGATAGTATCTTGTCAATCAAAAGGCGGCAGAAAAACGTGTCAGACTGCAACTCATACTGTGAGTGAAGAAAACCTTTGTTGAATAAGGCATTAACAGTTAAAAATAATGACATTAAAGCATTAATCTAATTTAGAAAAACATTTGAAACATTTTTTG
>JAHKKF010509678.1:0-16044 GCA_019740295.1 Labeo calbasu
TGTCACTAGTCCCACTGTGGATATCTCTGCTCCTGTCTGCTCTGCCTGCCCTGCAATGGCTCCCTGTTATGCCTGCTCTGCCTGCCTCGCCATGGCTCTTTGCTCTGCCTGCCCTGCAATGGCTTCCTGTTATGCCTGCTCTGCCTGCCCCACCATGGCTTCCTACTCTGCTACTGCTCCACGGCCCAGGTCCTCCAAGGGTACACTGTCTACCATTGCTCCACGGCCCAGGTCCTCCAAGATTTCACTGTCTGTCGCAGCTCCATGGCCAAGGTCCTCCAAGGTTCCACTGTCTGCCACATCTCCACGGCCCAGGTCCTCCAGTGCTTCACTGTCTGCCACTGCTCCATGGCCCAGGCCCTCCAGTGCTTCACTGTCTGCCACTGCTCCATGGTCCAGGTCCTCCAGTGCTTCACTGTCTGTCCCTGCTCCACGATCCAGGCCCACCTCCACCACATGGACCTGGCCCTCCGTCCCAACCCCTGTTTTGCCTCTGTTTCCCCACCCGCCTGGACTATTGTTTTTTGAGCGCCAGGAGTCGCTCCTAGGGGGGGGGATTCTGTAACGCCAAGCCAGCAGAGGGAGCCCTCACCCTAGTACTGCCTGCACGCTCCCTCTGCTGCTTCTACTGTCACTTCCTGTTTGGGACTATTTAAAGACTGACCATGTGCTCAATACTTTGCGAAGTATTGCCAGTTTACCTGCCTTACCAAGCGTTTGTTATTTCTCTGTCTGATTACCTGTTGCTGTCTTGCTTTGTCTCTGGATATTGAGTTTACGGATTACCCCTTTTGGATTGTTTGCTTTATTGGACTGACTTCACGACATTTGACCCACTGCCTGTGTTATTACTCTGCTGCTTGGATTACGTTTACGTTTGGTATACTGTTGGACTGCCTTTCTGGTTATTGATCCTCTGCCTGTTTCCACGTGTATGTTTGCTGTTGTTTGTAATAAACTTCTGCATTTGGATTCTAACGCCGCCTCAGCGTCCTCGTTACATATTATTATTATTTTCTAAAAACGCCTGTCATTTACATATGTATAAGAACTGCATAAACAGACCTAGACACATGCAAGGTGTCTATATTTACATTTTGACCACTGGATTTACACAGGTAATTTTTTTTTAAAGTATAAAGTATAAAGTAAATAGTATTTTTTGAACATTGCATGTCTAATATACTTACCTGTTGATCAAAAATTACTTAAAAAAAAAAGCTTACTTTGATAAGATAATCTTATTTTCCTGAATAATTGCTTGTTGGAACATCATATCTCCGAAAAATCCTAACATGTCTTCTAAGTGAAAAGTAAATGCTGAATATATATATATATATATATATATATATATATATATATTATTGTCAGCTCCATATATATTTGGACACTGATACAATTTTTATAATTTCGGCTCTGTATGTCACTACAATAGATTTAAAATGAAACAATCAATATGAAATTACGACTGTTTTTATACACAGACATTTTTAGGGGCTCAAAAGTATTTGGACATTTTGTCATGACAAGTTTCGGAGGGATTGGCATGGTAATGTACATGACAACGTAAATGTATTTGGTCTTGGCGGAATACATCTGCTACGCTGCTGCTGCGGCAGAGCAAGTACAGAGACTTGCTACTGCCAATACATAACATGTTGCTGTAAGCATGTAAGAAATATTGCTGCTGCACATATAACATATATGAATAACCCCCATAGCATACATGAATCACCTCATAGCAGATCTATACAGCTGGAGCTGGGAAAGGCGGGAGGTTTCTGAAGCATGCTGCAAAACTGCTAGCACTAGTCATATATTTAAATGTTGAGCAGTGAGCTCATTGGCTACTCATACAGGAGAGAACCAATCAGCCATCTAAAATTTCATGCCAGAACTCTGTATACAATCATAAATAAAATGTTCATTTTTAATATTTTGTTGAGATTCTTTTGCAGGCAATGACTGCCTACTGGGTTTCCTCCTTTGTGATGCTTTGCCAGGCCTTTACTGCAACTCACTTCAGTTGTTGTTTGTTTGTGGGTCTTTCTGCCTTTAGTCTTTAGCAAGTGAAATGCATGCTCAGTCTAGTTGAAATTAGAAGAAGTTTTGGGGTAGAAGTTTGCGTCTATTTGTACTACTGTAGGATAGTGACCATTATGGGGAGCTAGAGGAAAGGGAGAGGAATGTGTATGTGTATGGAGAGAGTAATAAAGAAGAATGTTCACCTACGAGAGTGTGCGTCTATGAATGTGTAAATCCGATAAAATAAACATTAAAATAAACAACACCCAATCAACTTTGCTCTATTTGACTGAATCTGACTGAATATCCCTATACATTTCAGAATTCAGCCGGCTGCTTTTGTCTTCTGTCACGTCATCAATAAACACTAGTAACCCCGTGACACTGGAAGCTATACATGCTCATGCCATCACACTGCTCCACCATGTTTCACAGATGATGTTGTATGATTTGTATGAGCTGTTCCAAGCCTTTCACCTTACTTTTTTATTCCCGTCATTTTGGTACAGGTTGATCTTAATTTCAGTCATCCAAAGAATGCTTTTTCCAGAAGTGGTCTGGCTTTTTTAGATGTTTTTTGGAAAAGAAGAAAAGAAAATAAGTGAAAGATACCATTAAAATAAAGCTCAGAGTGTGCATTTTAAGCCCATATTCATTATATAACTGTAACTTGAATATGTTTTGGTCAACAGCTAAAATAATAAAAAAAATGTATCAGTGTCCAAATATATATGGACATGACTGTATAAATACTGGACAAATTAATAAATGTAGAGTCCAGACATCAGAAAAGTATCAGTCTATGAACCTGTTCTATGTTTTAGATGAGGAAAATATGCGTTAATGGACAAAATGACAAAAAAGACAAGTTTTTGGGAGACAACGTATTTTGTAGGCTTTCTGTTTAAATGCACAAACCAGAGGAAACAATAGCCTATCTGTCAAATGGAGAAAGGTTGGCTAATTACAAAACCCAAATATCAAATACATGTCTGTGAACATGAATTAATAGATTAAAGGGGTCATCGGATGCAAACTTCACTTTTTCATGTTGTTTGAACATTAATGTGTGTTGGCAGTGCATGTACAAATCTACCCTATAATGATAAAAATCCATGTAGTGGTTTTTAATTAATCTGTAAAAATAATATTCCCTTTTTCAAATTGAGCCATTCTCAGATGCCTGTCTCGTCATTCCACAGAGAGAAGAGAGGGGCGGGGCGAGCAGAGCTCATTTGCATTTAAAGGAACAACCCCTTAGTTTTATATGATTTTATCAGAGCTCAATTTTGGTAAAAAGGGTGTTGTTTTACAAAACCATTGAGAATTTTTAATCAAAGTATATTAGAGACTTTTCATTAAGACCCTAAAGAATCATATCAGCTTGTGGAAAATGGGCATCCGATGACCCCTTTAAAATTTAGCGAATATGTCACGAACTGCCGCGAAACTGGCTTGCAATGGCTAATCCATAATGAGCTTTAATATATTCCATGTTTAAGCACATGCATAAAGTTCCCAAAAGTCACAAATCCTCGGTAAAAGTAGCCTAATAATTAAAATGTCTCCCTTTTCTTTACATTCATAATTATTTATTAATAAACTAATGTCTTGTCGGCTGCAAGACAAAATTCACTGTGCTGACTCTCATCTCCACTGTAGCCTACTGGGCACGCCTTTAGAGAGAAATGCAACCTTCATTCAGATTACATAATCATGGAGTGTTTGATTTCTTTTTAAGTTGGCTGGTTTAAAAGTAGACATTTCAGGATTTCTGTAGGTATATTTTTCTTGTATGTGAGACAGCTACACATTGAGTTTTGGATCTTTTTTTGAGATGCAATCCAGATCACAGAGACGGCAGAAAGACAATTCTAATGGTTTTCATTATTTTACAAAGGTACAACATTTTGTTGTTATTGTGAGTTCACATAAATGAAATCAGTTTAAAACTTCATTATCAGGAAAAAACGCAAGAGGTCGTGTGGGTGCCTCGCGAGTTGTTGGTGATCAAGATTAATCAGATGCCGAAATGTGTTCTGTTCTATATTTACCCATTGTTTTTTTAGAGTGTATTCCCTGCGCAATTTGAGGTAAAATTAACAATGCAGCTTTTTTATTATTGCGTTATGTTTTTACATTTGTATTGCCAAAATAGCTGCGTTGCCAAGTAACACTTTGCCTAAACCTGCCCTCAGTTTGAAACACACATAGGCCATCAGACAGATTTGTTGCTTAATGTAAAATACTTGTTCTATCTAAAACAAAAATAATTATGGTGTAATTAATAAATTAATCTTTTAAATTAATTTTAATTTTTAAATTAATAAAGTAATCTGCAAATAACAGTTTCACAAAAGATCATTTAAATGGATATATAGCCTAATAAAGATCTAATCAAATGACAAAAGTCTTAGGTTGTATTGTTGTATTGTGTTGAATTTGACTTACAGGAAATGTTTCATTTATCAGTTGTTTTAGTTTGGCCTAAACGTGAAGATTCTAATATGTTCCTTTGGTTTAAAATATCCATATGTTTTTCGTATAAGACCAAACATTTGACTACTTCAGTTTTTAGTTAAATCGCGGGAACAAATAAATACTGTGCAATGTTTTAAATAATATGATGGAAGGTTTTTTTGTGATCTACAATTTCTTTAAATCACAGAATTTATATATTTCACCATGTCATGAGCAGGGCTGTTTAGTACACCAGAATATGTGTCATGAAAAGATAATCATTTAATAAACATTGAATTATTACATTTAAGTTTTCAAACCTTTTATCTGTCACAGTAATGTTGACACAATAGGTATGCCCACCTCAAATACTCAAATAAAATCCTACTGTACAGTAAAAAGTAGCACTCTTAAAGTGCCGCCATCACTGTAGCCTATATTTCACTCCTACTGATGTCAAATAGTGAAATTAGTGAAAATAATAAAACTTTAAGCATTTAGAATAATTAGTTGAGATTTAATGTTATTATGCTATATTACTAAATGAGTTTCACATCTGAACAAGTTGTATTTGGTAAGTACAGAGGTAAGTGCAGAGAGAAACAAAGTTTGTTTTGACAAATGTGTGACTGAGTCTACCCTAGAAGTGGGAGACCATGTGTTGGTGCAAAATGTCAGGATACGAGGGAAACACGCTGATAAGTGGGAGCCTGACATCTATGCTGTGATGAAGCGAGTGGACAATATACCTGTTTGTACAATCCGTCCAGAGATGAAGGATGGTCCATTTCGCACTCTGCATAGAGACTTGTGGATTTTTGTCTAACAGTAAGTAAGCCAAAAAGTTTTTTCGCAACTTGTTTATTGACTTGTTAGCAATTTGCTGTGCAATATGTGCCGACCGGGTGCAGACGGGTCTGTGTCTTCCCAGTTCGGGTCCAATTTACGAATAACGGTCGGGTCCACCTCGGGTCCGGGTAGTAAATTTAAGGCATTTCTCGGGTCTGCACGGGTTCGGGTCCCACTTTCAAATTAAATACGGGTCCAGGTCGGTTCCGTGCAACAAATTTACTCTTTGGGTTCGGGTATGAATTTTTGGACCCGTGAAGACCTCTAGCTCAAACATGTTTATAATGTGCTTAATAATTTAGTTTCTCAGATAAATGCAAAGCATGTGTGCATATGATAGCTATAAAATCACATGGGCAATATTAGTGATTGCTAATGTAACAATATAGTTGCTCCAGGCCTATCAACATGCTCACTGATGTGTTCATTTATTTATTTATTTTAGTGACCAGATACCTATATGAATATTTTTGGGATAGAAATTATAGAACTAATCCTTTTATTTAGCAAGGATGCTTTAAATTGCTCCTGATATTAACATGCTCACAGATGTTTTTTTTTTTTTTCTGTTTTAGCTGTTTGTGATCTGATACCTGCACAACAGATGAATCCTGCAAACGGTTTTTCTCTAAGAGTGCTGTACCAACATCAGATCTTCAACTACACTGATATTCTATGGTATAACAAGTTCCTTGACTATTGATGATGAGTTAAATATCTGTTACCTTAAATATCAGGTATGATTTACTTGTTTCACTTGTTGAACAGAATTCAGGAATTGCACGTCTGTTCACATCTTTGTGGTTAAATCAGTATGCTTTAATAACCTGTCTTTGACCTTTATTATGTATGTTTTGATTATACTGTATTTGAAATAAAATACAGATAATCTAAAACCCCAATCTTTGAATCTTCTCACATTGTTTCTTACCTGACAGTCAGAGTCTTATTTATGGGCCATTAGAGGAGGGCCTTTTGTCTCTCAGGTGAATCACTAAATATTCATGGCCATTGTCACTCCCTCGCATATTCCCTTTTGATCACAAAACACATCTGAACAAGATGATTTTCACATCATTTCGTAGAAAAAAACTCTAGCCTACCACATCCAGTTCTCAAAAGTCTTGTAAACAAATGTTCTGAATGTTTCATGACCTTATTTCAGTGACTTAAAACATTTAGTTTTTCACTAACCATGTATAAACGTTGTTTTCTTACAAACACAAACATGTACATTAATGTTCTTTACATATTATTGTAACCAAGTTTGTCCTGATTACAATGTAGTCAGACTTCAGCCATTAATATGTTTTTAAGATACTGAAAAAAGCACAAATGTCAGGGCATGTCAAAACTTCTCCAGGGTCCCAAAACACCCTCAGACCCCAGAGGGTTAAACTGCTGATTCTTATCAAATATGCACAACTGCGTCTTTCTTTCAAGTTCACTCTCGTTCTGTCTTCTTGTGCGCTACCCTCTAGCAGGGGCAGAGCTAACCTCTCAACTCTCCAATAAAGACTCACTTCAGGAACTTTTTTGTAATCCGTAGAGCGGTCTTGCTGCATATTTCTCTTTTCTCTCAATATAGCAATACAGCAATAATAATTTTAAAAAACTGCAAATAAATATTAGTGATCTAGATTAATGATCTGGGTTACACAGGCTTATAATGTGGAGAGGAAATGAAAGCATGATCGTTTTACTGTGTCTTTTGAGATCTTTAAAGAGTGTCTGGTTAAGTTTCAGAGTGCTGCAATGTCAGCTAAGCTTTTGATCTTATTACTAGACACTGACATAGACTTAGGATTTTATTATCCACGATAAATTGAATAATTAATCAGAGTTGCCAATTCTATGGGGAGCCCTCGGCTAAAATTTGTGAGAACTGTTTAGTTTTTGATAGCCATTGAAGTGATAGCCATTCGTTCTTCTTTCACTCCACAGCTCTCCGATCTGTCTTTCAATTTGCTGGCTAGTCTGTTTTTGACTGTTTTCAGACTGTTTGTCAGCATGTTTCTTTGATGGAACTGTGTGATCTGGTTAACATTGTAACTGGTTAAGATTATAAAAGTAGCCTTTCCTGTAATTGGCTCCAGTATCCGAGTGTTGATTAACCTTTTCACTGGCAAGTTTAGAATACAGAATACTAGAATACTAAACTGTCTACCTGGAGTGAGTTTTTTTTAATGGCCATAGAATGTTGCAGTGTATCACGTTTCAGTTTCCATGATGACACATCAAGATGCTGCCTGGCCAGGAGGACACATTTTATTTTTTTAATTTTAAGTTCTCTGTAAATGTTCAAATCATAATAAACACTTCATGTTGTTTTGTTTTCATGCCAAATTATCATAAACGTGTCACACTCTGCGCACAATTAGATCTTATCCACAGCACCCATTTTCTTCTTGTAGTTCATGTATTTCATTTTCTCATCTCCAGTGTTGTGGTCAGTCTTTCCAGAGGACAATCTCTGGTGACTGCTCCGTTGTCAGCATGTGTACATCATGTTTGTCATGCCACTTCACTACCAGCATTTATTTGCAACTTTTGTCTTTTGTAAGTCTGCCTCCCTACTGGACACAGAAGCATGGCATGGCCTTCCTTTTGGCCCCTTTTGGTTCTACAAGCCCCAGGTTTGGCTCTCAGCAGGTGATGGAAAAGAGAAGGACTGGTGTACCAATTGTCCACATATGTGGCCTCTTTGTCCTTGTCGGGATTTGTCCAATAAACGCAGGAGGCATAGTTTGTGTAATCTCAGTTCTTTATCATTTTCTCTTTTCTTTGTTTAAAACATACACATGGCCATACATAAAGAAAACAAAAGAAACTGCACAAATAAAGAGGAAAACTATGGAGTTCTGGGCACAGATGTCATCAGGATCCTCTTTCCCAAAAGACTCTTTGAATAAAAAACCCAGCCCTTATATTACTGGGACCATACCATTAACCATTGACAGAGGGGTCACCCACACATAATACATTTAAATAACTTAATTGCCAAGATTAAACAAATTCGTTGGTATAACTTCAACGGTATAACTTGTTCATCGTGAGATTGCAGGAGTGCTGCTCCTTCCTCTTATGTGATATATATTCTTCTTATTTCTGTGAAGCATTTCTATCCTCTTCAGCTCCACACTTCCCAGTCTTTGATCCTCCAGCATTGGTATTGAGCGATTTAACATCTCTGCCCTCCATGCTGCCTCATAGTCAAGAACAGTTTGAACTTACAGCCGCCATGCTTTGGGTTTGCAGATCTGGGTCAGGAGTTTGCGTGATGTTATCATCAAACATGTCTCAGTTGGCCTTGAGTTGTGAGCTGGGTATGCCAGTTTGGGTCAGGGGTTCATGTGGTACTGTTGTCGGGTGTATGCAGTGGCTGGGCTTGAGGCAGAACCTGGATGTGTTAGTCGCATATCGAGTCCATCTAAGTTACTGCAGCTGCTGCTGTACGGCCACTTACCCGATCACAAAGTATCTTGGTTAAGAATCTTGGGGATCCAGATCCGATTCCTGTAGAGGGATTTCATCTTCTCCTTTTGACCAGCTCTCTTGGTTTTCGTTTAACAGGGCAAGAAGTGTGACTCTGGGGCAAGGATTGATGTAATACTTTAAAGTCTCAAGCAGCAGCTCGTCTTCCAGAGCATTCCAGTTCCGTAATTTTTCCTGGAGGAGTACAATCCTTTCCTTGTTCACATCCTCCTGATGTTGATCATTGCGATGCATGACTTCTTCTTGCGGAAGGATCTGCCACAATCATTGCATACCGTTAGGTTAGACAACTGGTTTGTCCTGTCAGCTCCTGCCATGGGTTCACTAACGAGGCTGTCCTGGGATCCAGAGGGCCCAAGATTTTTTTCTTTTGCTTTTCTGTAACCATCGTTTATCCCCGGGTCAGAAGGTTAGCCCTTCCTGGGGTGGCCCGGATCCTACCTTAGGTGGGTCACGCAGGGGTGCCGTCGTGGCACCCTGTGCCGATAGATGGACTTACCGAAAGCTTCCAAACCCAATCCAGTGGTCGCCATAAGGAAGCGCCCGGGCCACATACCTACGCTCTTAAGAGAGTCATAGTTACTCCCACCTCTAATATGGCCCCCAGATATGGCTTCAGCAATGTCAGTACTACTGAGCCACACACACAAAGTCCTGGAGTGTATGTGAAGTCTGGGCTGGAACCAGTGTACACTATCTATTGATGACATACCCAGTCAAAACATCACACAGCATGAAGAGCTTGATCCTGAACCTCTTCTTATGTGAAGAAATGTACTGCCGAAATCCAAGCCGGCCTTTCCATAGCAGCAGTGACTCATCAATGTACAAATCCCTGTGAGGAACAAACATCTGCCCAAAAGCAGCCATCAGAGAGGTGAAAACACTTATAATTTTATTCAGAGGATCTCTGAGGTTTGCTGTAGCATTGTCAGCAAAGTGGACGGTTCTCAGGAAGAGTTGGTAGTGATCCAGAGAGAAGAAAGTGGAGGTCTGTATTACTGGATCGGTGTGTTTATTTTACCATTTCCATACATTTTAAGACCTCATCGCCACTTCAAGTTTTCACTGGTTACATAGGCAACACTTTAACTTACATTTATGATATATATTGATTGTAAGATAGCACAACAAAACAATTTTAGTTTGTGATAATTCCTCATCAATACAACATAATTCAGAACGGTGGGAATAAAGCACAAGAAAATTAATTGACTAACCCAACGTAAGGTTAATTAGAAAGAGAATCCTGAAACAAGAATTAGACCAATAAACAAAACAATTGACAAAACTTAGTGAAGAGGGAACTTAGAGAAGAGGCAACGAAAAATGATGAAATGGACCAGTTTATAACCTAATTAACAAATATTAAACCTTTATAACATTGTTAAAACTAAATATTGAGTGACTGATACCATCTTTGTCATGGAAAACACTTGCTGGTTCACAGTTTTAACATACGTTTGTGGTCAGACAACCACAGCTGAAAGCAGCTTCCAGACGTCATCAGATGAGCCTTAACAGTACTCATGTCTAAACCATGATCTAAAAACATTACCAGTACATTCTCTCACTAAGATGAATCAGAAAATGCAATGTTCTTTATCTCATGGAGCTTGTCATTTTATTTATATGGAAAGTTACACAGTGTGGCATTTCAGATTTGCATTTGAATCAGATTTGGCCCACATTCAGCAGCGGTGTGAACGTTCACTCAGATATGCAGGTGAAGGAATTCTATCTAGTGTGAACTCTCATGTGAACTTTTGAGGTTACATTTATGACTAAAACTCTTTCCACATTGTTGACATCTAAAACAATTCTCTCCTGAATGAGTCCTCGTGTGGTAATTAAGGCTTACTTTACATATGAAACTCCTTCCACACTGACCACATATGAACTGTTTCTCTCCAGTGTGAATGGTCATGTGGTATCTATGGCTTAGTTCTGTCATGAAGCTCTTTCCACATTAATCACGTTAACAGCTTCCATCCCGTGTAACGTCTCATGTGGTAATTAAAGCGGTTTTTATGGGTAAAACTCTTCCCACACTGAGTGCAAGTGTAAGGCTTCTCTCCAGAGTGAACTCTCATGTGGACTTTAAGGACATCTTTTCGAATGAAACTCTTTCCACACTGATTACAGATAAAATGTCTCTCTCCAGTGTGAATCTTCATGTGGACTTCAAGGTTTTGTTTTTGAGTGAAACTCTTTCCACACTGTTGGCAAGTGTAAGGCTGCCCTCCAGTGTGAACTCTCATGTGAATTTTAAGGTTTTCTTTGAGAGTGAAACTTATTCCACACTGTTGGCAGGTGTAAGGTTTTTCTCCAGTGTGAATCCTCATGTGGACCTCAAGGTGTCCTTTTCGACTGAAACCTTTTCCACACTGATGGCAGGTAAGAAAACTCTTAGATTCAATCTTCTGGTCTCTTTTTCGTGAGGAGCACTTTTCAGTCTGTGTGGATTTTTCTCCAATTTTGAAATCATGATCTTTCTCATTCTGCTCTTTCTCTTCCATATCCTTCAGCTCTTGACTCTCCTTAATCAGGTCTAAAGTAAAAAAAAAAAAACAAATACAAAAGCAGTTTAATGGCAGACACAAACAGACATCAAAACAAAGATAAGGCATCAAAATCTACTGAAAACATGCATTTTCTGTAATCTCAGAAACTCTTTGCTTTCAAACTTTCAATCTGGCAATTATCAAATGCTTTGCCAAATGAGAGCTGTTCTTTTTCCAGCATCAATTCCAGCACAACATTCTTTTTTAAGTTTAAAAGAAAATAATTGGTTTAAAGAAAACAGTTGGTAACATACTACGCTGGACTGAAAGGACTGAAATCCTGCAGTGCCTGCAAGGTCCCCCTGCTCAAGAAAGTACATGTACAGGCCCGTCTGAGTTCTGCCAATGAACATCTGAATGATTCAGAGAACTGGGTGAAAGTGTTGTGGTCAGATGAGACCAAAACCAAGCTCTTCGGCATCAACTCAACTCGCAATGTTTGGAGGAGGAGGAATGCTGCCTATGACCCCAAAAACACCATCCCCAACGTCAAACATGGAAGTGGAAACATTATGCTTTGGGGATGTTTTACTGCTAAGGGGACAGGACAACTGCACTGCATCAAAGGGACAATGAACAGGGCCATGTACTGTCAAATCTTGGGTGAGTAAAAATGGGTCGTGGATGGGTATTCCAGCATGACAATGACCCAAAACACACGGCCAAGGCAACACAGGAGCGGCTCAAAAAGAAGCACATTAAGGTCCTGGAGTGGCCTAGCCAGTCTCCAGACCATAATCCCATAGAAAATCTGTGGAGGGAGCTGAAGGTTCGAGTTGCCAAATGTCAGCCTCGAAACCTTAATGACTTGGAGAGGATCTGCAAAGAGGCGTGGGACAAAATCTGGCAGGTGTGCAAACCTGGTGGCCAACTACAAGCAACGTCGGACTTCTGTGATCGCCAGTAAGGGTTTTGCCACCAATTACTAAGTCGTGTTTTGTGAAGGGGTCAAATGCTTATTTCGCTCATTAAAATTCAATTCATTCAGTTTTGTTTTAAATGCTCTTCTGTTTTTTTTTTTTTGGTTATTCTGTCTCTCACTGTTCAAATAAAACTCCCATTAAAATTTTAGACAGATCATTATTTTGTCAGTGGGCAAACGTACAAAATCAGCAGGGGATCAAATATGTTTCCCCCACTGTAGTGATGGATTAAATGGCGCTACCATAGAATAGCTTAATTTAAAATGGTGTGAACAGTCAAACACTAAATTTAAAAGCAGCAAATAACAGCAGCAGTAAAAGATTTTTTTTTTTTTTTAAGTCACTGTTGTGGTTATAGACAAAATGTCTATCATTTTTTTAAACAAATTGTCAAAATGGATTATATGTATATTGATTTTTTAAGCATGTTGTCAACTTGCCATCTGCAATTACCATTAAAAACAATACAAATGCTGATTTACACAAATTGCTTCACCTTGCTTACTCAAATGCTGTTTTTTTTTTTTTGTTTTTTTCTTTTCCAGAACGAGTGAATTTTTCAAAGGAGAAATCCTCCATGCACTCCTCAACAAGCAGCCACTATGACAGATGCCATCCTGAGTATGTTGGTAACTGAAAATGAGGACACATCTGAAAAAGTTAAGTTTGCTATAAACACCACCAAAGGCAGAACAGCTTAAACCGCTGATATATAGGCAAGTGTTGCCACTGAAGCATTACTTGGCATTACATTGTATTACACTGGGAATGACTGGAAGATGATGTCTGTCTGCCTTACCACCATGGCACTCAAAGACAGACAACCTACATTGCAGAGTGGAATGAAGAAGTAGCAGTCAAAATATATATGTATTTTACGTAAAAAGTGGTTCTGTAAAAGGTACATTTACGTTTTTTCCAGACACTAAAACGTACAATATTGACGTATTTACGGTACAGCATCTAAACGTACAAATACGTACATATTTTCAGCATTTAAACATACAATACGGACGTATTGACGACACCTAAAAATGAATCCTAATGAATATTAAAATTCTGGTATTAATTTCATTATTATTGTTGTTTTTAGTTGTCGTATCAATGGCCTTGAATTATTAAATTGTTTAATCGTTTACTTAATTGTTAATGAAATTATAACATTTCATTCTGTTCTGTGTGATTTATGCTGCCAGCTCATTTCCAAGATACATAATGTTAAACAACATAATGTTAACTACACTTTAAACCCTTAAAATAAATAACATTTGTGCAATCGTTTAACCACTCATGGAATATTTACGTTGTTTGTCGTGGTCACTGACAAACATCCTTTACACAGAGTGTGCGTTAATCGCAAAATCAAAAGAGAAAGTAAACGGTGCAAAAGCGATTTCAATACCCTGCATATTGATAGCGTGAAAACTATATACAATATTAAAATGTTTCGGGGTGCACGCAGTAAGAAAAAAAAAAGGAACAATAAAAATCAACTGAATATCGCTCCAATTTTCGTGATTGGCTGTTAGGTGGCAGCCAGGGTGGGCCAAGCTTCTGATTGGGTGGGCCAGGCCCACCCTGGGCCCCCCGTGGAGCCGGGCCTGTCCTACTTGTGTATCCAAGGTACCTCACCACCATCTGAGTGTCTTTTCTCTGCTGCAGTTTGCAAAAAAAAAAAAAAAAAAAAGAGCCAGTCTCAACCCAAAGCATGGGGCCATGCTGACATTTTTGGATTCCGATTCTAAATTTTGGAAAAGTGAATAAGAAACATATTTGTATAAACAACTTTGAACCGTGAGTTTTCCTGTTCTTCTGCATTCTAACTCTGTATCAAACAGTAACACTTATTGTTTGTTTATTATTTATAGTTTTGATATTTCAACAAATTCTGCTGCTTAATATCCTATTCCAGGCATGTTTATGTCCTAATTTCAGAATCTTTAGCCCGACATCCCGTGACTATTGTGTTTTCCAGTCGTGCTACCAAAATGCATCACCATCTTGAATAATGAAATAAAATCCCTTCCTTGGTTAGCATTTCTCACTCACTTGTAGGGGTGAAACAGCAGCCTATAGGAAGCCTATAAAAGCAGCCTATAAAAACCTGCTGCTGTCTGTGTTCTTAACGTTAATCAAACAACAAAACAGGTATAACAAAGATTAATCAATTATTAATTTATACAGTGAACACTAAGGATATTTTTAAAAATGAATGGTTGTCATTGTTTTCAGTTCAGAGGTTGATATTGGGCAGTTAACAGTGAGGCTCCTATGTACCATCATTTAAGTTGATAAGTTACTTATTTTTATTTAATGCATAACATATGGAAGTAGGATGTTCTCAGCTGTACTTAAAGGCAGCATTAGTATTTGTCTGGTCATTTGATCTCAACATGTCAAACAAAAGCACTTATATTATAACACTCACATGACATTCTTCATAAATATTATTCATTTCTGTAGAGACTGACATTTTAATAAGGATCAAATAAGAATGAAAACTAACCTGTTTGTTTCTCAGTATCTTCTTGTTTCAGACTGAATACTTCTGCAGTCTTCATGTCTTCACTCTCCTCTTCGATCTTCATAGCTTCAATTTTCATGTCTTTACTCTCCTCTTTAATAAGTGCCATCTTTATAATAGTGTGAATAAACAGAAAAGAAAAAATCAATTCAAATCAGCTCAGTCAGAATAAGAGTTAATGGCTTTCAATAAGATGATAATCCAAAAAAAGCACTACAAATTAAAACAAAAACAGACACTTTTTATGCATTTGTTTAGGTACTGAATGACCTATAGATTCGGTTTGTGAATTTGATTGTTGTTCTTGTTGCATTTACACAGCTTTAGCAGCAGAGGTAATACATTTGTGTGTTTTAAATATATAGAACTATTTTCTTCATTTGGATGGATTTGTCTGTCTTTTATCAGATTTACCAATTGTTATAAGATCTCTAGTACTTTCCTTAGTTTCAGGTAGCCAAAGCTAAGTTAAAGCTTCAGGCGGATGTTTTAAAGTTGTTTTCTTAAAGACGCTAAGAAAAGCAGGCATTAAAGCTCCAAACCTGACTTGAAATGACCCAACAAATCAATCAGGGTTAAAGTGGTTTCATAAACGACAATTTAAGTTCACACAATCTCACTAATTTGATCCATGTTCAGTGAGTTAAGATAACTTGATGTGGACGCTTATTCTTAAGAAGCCCTTAATGTAAATCACGGATCAAATCAATCCACCACGGCAAACGGCGAATAAATTTGTGCCGTTTAATGCATTTGAGATGTAGTGTTTTCCCCAGGGCATAACTCACAGTTATATTCTTCATCTGTAAATGTTAGAAAGTCTTGCAAATATTTTTCTGTGAGGAGTGGGCGGGGCTTATGAGAGTGAACACGTGCTGCTGCGCACTAAACAGGCTGAATGCAATAAAATAATAGCGCAATAAATATGAGTAAAAATATACACATTTTGCTACAATATTTGTAGTTGGACATTAAATGTACATATGTACACATATGTGACCCTGGATCACAAAACCAGTCATAAGGGTCATTTTTTCAAAATTGAGATTTATACATCATACGAAAGCTGAATAAGCTTTTCATTTATGTATAGTTTGTTAGGATATGACAATATTTGGCCGAGATACAACTATTTAAAAATCAGGAATCTGAGGGTGCAAAAAAATCTAAATATTGAGAAAATTGCCTTTAAAGTTCTTCAAAT
>JAHKKF010509681.1:0-19886 GCA_019740295.1 Labeo calbasu
CACACACACACACACACACACACACATACAGATTTAATTGACTTTTCTAAAATTGCATTGACTGCTCTAAAATGAGACACCAATGTTTCAGGAGTTTAGGACACAGAATAGGACACATGCTTATTCTTAACTGTTTTATTTTGGGTTTATCCATATACTTTATTTTTATTTTTATGTCATAACTATGCAAACATTTGATTTCAAAACCAGTATCATAGCTATTGAACTATTTCTTGCTATGATTTCAAATCTGTATTGAACCTCAGAATGATCTCAAAGTAAATAAGAGGTGTTAAGTCTGAATTTGTGTGGCTGTGCTTTAAATTAAATTATTACAAGGCTCTGTGGATCACTTGATTCTGATTGGTCAGTCAAGGTATGTTATTCCCTGATAACAACGGGTAAAAGCTAATAACACAGACTCATCTGGGCAAGTTAAGTCGGCGCTATACGCATAATAGTTTTTCTTGGTGGAAGCTTTGCGTTTGGTTAGCTAATGAAGTACTTAATCTCATTTCAATATTATGTGTACAATTTCTTAATTCTGTCAATTTGCCATTTGCTCGCAACTGATTTCTTTATGGAAGCTTTGTGTTCAAATATTTCAACTCAGATCAGTGTTTTGTGTCTAATTATTTACTTTTGTGGCAAGCAGCTGTGTAATAAGTGGGATAATGTACATCTAGCCAGTTGTTACTGCAAAATAAAGATGTATATTATCCCTTATTTATTATAATCTTAATTCAAGCGATAAAGTCTGACAGTTGAGTGCTACTGTAAGGTTAACTCTGCCTAAAAAGATACCATCAACAAGTATCAATGACTTTCTGGTCTCTGTAAATGACTCCTATCCCTTTGTCAATGTAAGATTATAGCATTTGCTTTTTTAAAATTTAGCACTGCAAGTCTGATTGCTTGGAATACGAACAGCACAAAGTTGAAGGTTAAAACTTGCAGTAAGGGATGTGGTTAAATCGCTAACCATTAGTATGCAATAATAAAAGTGAAAATAATAAAAAGATTTGACATTATGCGCACAAACACATTTCTCTCCAGATGTTATCATTAATGATGAAAATGTTTTTATAGTCTTTTAAATTATGGTGCGTTTAAACTTTTTATGCGTTTTGGCCATTTACTTTTACGAAAACAGCTTTTTGGGCACCTGAAAACACAAACTTTTGAAAATGAGTTCCGAAGGGCAAGTATTTCCATGTCTCTATGTCAACTAATAAAACATCAACATGCAAAAACAGTTACATCATGTACATATGTATTATGTATTCAGTCTATAGCTATGTACGCAGGCACACAGTGTTCTTAGTCATTTTTGCGGATCCATGCGAACGGGCATTGGCCGCATTAACAAGTGCTTGTGTGAGAGAGTTATGAGAGGGTTATAAGCAACTTCAGTTTAAAAGAGGCCATAACTTCTTGAAAGAAATAGAGCAAACACTGGGCAAAAATGAAACTTTATAGAGTGCATGTGTCAACTGTTTGCGTTTGCGCACGTTATCAAATGATACAAAAAAAGTATACTTATTGGGTTTTAGTGTTGGGGGTATCTCACACAAGAGCTCATTAACATTTTCCAAAATTTCTTGCATACAGCTGAGGTATATTTTTTGACTGTGAAACAATGGGCCAGGCCAGTGTTGCCACCATGTGGAACAACGAATTTGCGAAAAAAAGAAAGAAAAAAAAAAACGCATGCACGAAGATAAGCCCCATTTCAGTTTATGAACAGTGCACGAATGCTTAGCACGTGTACAGCCAATGTTGGCGTGCGCAAAAAAGGTTGTCAACACGTGCACTAGAGTTTCATTATTGTCTTGTGTCTGTACTATTTCTGTCCAGACTTTATCATGAATAAAAATATCTTTGACAGTCTAAAACAACGGCCTCAGTGTGGCCACCTTGTGGACAAACTAAAACAAAAAAATCTTCATGTGCAAGCTGCGTACAGAGTGTGTGCAGTATATGCATATTATGATAACTCCATTTGATAGTGGGCGGGAACACAAACGCTCAACATATATACACTAGAAAGTATCATCCTTCTCCAGTGTCTGTGCTATTTCTTTCCAGAAGTTATATATGACAAAAATGTCTTTGTACTTGTTTAAACTAAAGTTACAGGTATTTCTTAAAGGAGACATTGGATGCAAAATGTACATGGTTGTTTGCATATAAATGTGTGTTAGCATTGTGTGGACACAACCAGCCTACAATAATAAAAATTAATTTACTCCTATTTCTTTAATCCCCCCAAAACCTAAACAGTCTCAAGCCATTTTGATTTTCTGAGAAGTGTGATGTCACACTGCTTAGGCCCCGCCCACAACTGCCGACTGTCACTTAAAAGTCCTCAGTCAGCTATTTTCTTCAGACAGAGCTGTTTTTAATAAGGTAAAAAGGGCGTTGTTTTACGCAATTATTAAGATTTATTTTAAAGGGGTCATTGGACGCCCATTTTCCACAAGTTGATATGATTCTTTAGGGTCTTAATGAGAAGTATAACATACTTTGGTTAAAATTTCTCAGTGGTAGTGTAAAAAACATCCTTTTTACCTTGTCAAAATTAGCCCTTTTTAGAGTGAGACGTTCTGTTGCTCTTTAATTGCTAATGAGCTCTGCTCACCCTGCCCCTCTCTTTTGTGGGGTGATGAGCTGGTCTGGTTACTTTAGCCTCATTTAACTGCGAAACTTGTAAACTAGCACATTATTTAGAAAGGCGATTAGCAAAGATGCATTAAAAACCCTTATACTCACTTCTGCTTTAGGTTAAGCTGGATCACGAACGATTCGCGCATGCATAGATGCATGTAGATTGCCGGGGGCATTTTCTTCTAAAATTAAAGTAACAAAACACCTCAATTGCTCAATCGGAGTCGACCAGAGATGGACTGTTCACAGCTCACTCAGGGCGGGTCTAAGGTAAGACGGTCGTTTGATCGTGGGAGCAGCCTTGGTCAGTATGATGTCACATCGAGAAGAAGCCAAGAATGGCTTGATTTGAAAAAGGGGATATTACTTATAAAGATTAAAAAAATACCACTGGGTGGATTTTTATCATTATAGGGTGGCTGTGTACACACACTGCCAACACACATTTATGTTCAAACAACATGTAAAAGTGAGTTTTGCATCCGATGACCCCTTTAATTATTTAGCAGACATTTCATGAAGACCCTAAAGAATCATACCAACTTGTGGAAAACAGGCATCTGATGTCACCTTTAACACATTCGAATAATTGCTTGTCAAGACACGCATTTTTTGTTATTCTGTGTCTTTGTTTCCTTTCAGCTAGAAAACAACAGTTCACACAAAATAATTAGTGCAAAAAAAATCAAGCTGCATGTGCTAGCTGAGCAAACATAGTGTTTGTGGTTTGGGCTGCGTTTGTACAGTACATGCATATTATGCTATTAATGAAAATTGTCACCCACACTGTATGTATAAAAAATAAAAAACAGAGTAAACTGTGCTTTACTTCACAAACATTGCTAATTAGTATCCCAGGCCCAGCGTGCTGCCATTAAATGATTTGATCATTTGTTTTGCTGAGGATCATTTTGTGTTTAGTGAGTGTGCAAAGCTCCCACCAGAATGGGCATTTGTCATCAGAAGTCTCATTCTCATAGCGCAATCCCATGGAGCATTATTTGCAATCCCACCGGAGAAGGTTTAGGTCCCATTGGACACCTCTTATCAGAGCGGGGTGTTATCAGTGGACAGACTGATCCGGCTGCACAGCTGGTGCAGTCACACTTCACAGACAATGATGTCTAAGCACGCAATACACAGGAGGCAGTTGCCATGGCAACCAGACGGAGTTGGAGGGAGTGTAAGGGAGAGACACAGTTAGGAGGAAGCAAACGAGACCCTCACCTGGTACACACAGGCACCTATAACTAGTACCGATGCTGCGGCAGATGCCGTGAGCGCATGGGTTGAGGGCGCAGAAGTCCACTAGCTGGGCGCAGGTGGGCCCAGTGAAACCTGCAGGACAGGTGCAGCTGAAACCCAAACCAGCGCCCTGTGGGGAGCAGCTGGCATTATTGTGGCAGGGCCCAGAGGCACAGGGATCAATCTTCTGCTCGCACATGGCACCCTGATACCCTGACAGAGAGAAAGAGGAAGAGACTAAGATGTGCAGTATTGCATAAAGAGACCAGTGCGAGTCTGATGCAGTTTATTTGATCTGAATCATTTAGCCTTCAACCTCAATAACCACTATAGAAATTTACAGACATGAAGAACAACATGAAACAACATTTTCTGTGAACACAAATGAGATCTTATTTGACAGACATTGCTAGTATTTAAATCATAATGAAATGGAAGTAGCAACAGATCTTTTCTTCCATATTAGGACATACATTTGATTGCAAAATAATTATTTAAAAAGAAAAAATGCAGGGTGTTTGTTGATTGGATGAACATGAGCTTGCAAGGGTGGGCTTATGTGGAAAAATAGTCAAAGATTTTGGTCATAATGGCAGAGCTATTGGCTTCACATACAGATGAGTGATGAATTAAAGAAAAAAACCTGCATGAAATGTCTGAGTAATATGTTGGACCACCTGCCAGAGCAGCTTCAATACAATTTCCCGTTTTACAAATCTCTGGAAACTACGGGATGGATGGAGCACTATTGAATTCCCTTATTTAGCATTTTAATAGTGATGGTGTTCGATTGGGTTAAATGGTGGATTTTATTTAACAGTTGCTGGTTAAAAAATAAGTCAGTAAAAAGAGGGACTATATGTTAGGACAACCAGAACTCTGTATACAAGTGTGTGCAGGCACACACTGTGTATGTTTGTTTTTGTGCATTTGTAGTCTCCTCTCTTCGTAACATGCACGCAACAGCAGATTACAAGCTTGGTGGCTATGATCCCCCCAATAAATGTCAATCACACACAGAGAAATAGAGCTCAGTGTGATGATCCACCCACAGCTTCCCTTACGGAAACGCTTTCATGCATTATCTTAATGAAACTTTCATAGCCTGACTGAGCCAACACGAATGTGCTTCACTGCCAGTATTAGAGGAATAGTTCACCCTAAAATGAAGATGCTGTCATTATTTATTCATCCTCATGTTGATGTTTTCTGTGGAACACATATTGAACACTACTGCGAAGCTCCAGCAAAAAAACAACTTAACAGTCAAATGTACATGTAAACTGAAATCAATGTCAATTTGGAAGTTTCATCAAAATACATCATTGTTGTGACCAAACCTCGCTGACATAAAAAAGCACACTACTGGTCCCATATTTCATTTGAGAGCTTCATTAAAGGGGAAGATTTGCAGCAAATGACCTAAATTTTAAACTGTTTTCACACAAATTCATTGTATGGCTTCAGAAGACTTGGCAGATGCATGTACATGAGTAATCTGGACTACTTTTATGGTGCATTTATGTCAATTCATAAATGTGAACATTACCAGCTGTGATTGTACAATAAATTGCTTTAAAAAATCATCTTATTGTGTTCCACTGAAAAAATACATTTTCATTTATGCATTCAGCAGATGTTTTTATTCAAAGTGACTTAAAGTGCTTTCACACCTGCCTCGTTTGGAGTGTTTACTCACATGTGCATCACATTTGCACTACACAATACCACATTTATTAGAAAGCTAGCAGTAGGTAGAGCAGAGGGGAAAAGCATTTTCTAGAGGTTTCTAGAGTGGTTAAATGTTGGCGGAAAAAGAATGTCTTCTGTTGCTTCTTGAAAGCTGTGATAGTTTCAGCAGTTTGGGAGGAGACTGGTAGCTTATTCCAACAGAGAGGAGCAGAGAGGGTGAAAGCTCTTTAAAGCAACTTTGTAAAAGTCAAAAAGTAAAGGCATACAGGTTTAAAATACAAACAGATATTTATTTAATGAAGAAATTTTGATAAACTACGTTTTCCCTGTTTTGAATGTTTCTATGTACACAAAAGGCCTATTTCTCTCAAATTTTGTTCACAAATCTGTCTAAATCTGTGTTAGTGAGCATTTCTCCTTTGCCGAGATAATCCATCCACCTCACAGTTGTGGCATATCAAGATGCTGATTAGACAGCATGATTATTGCACAGGTGTGCCTTAGGCTGGCCACAATAAAAGGCCACTCTAAAATGTGCAGTTTTGCTGTATTGGGGGGTCCAGGGGGGTCCGAAAACCAGTCAGTATCGGGTGCGACCACCATTTGCCTCACGCAGTGCAACTAATCTCCTTCGCATAGAGTTGATCAGGTTGTTGATTGTGGCCTGTGGAATGTTGGTCCACTCCTCTTCTGGCTGTGTGAAGTTGCTGGAGATTGGCAGGAACTGGAACACACTGTCGTATACGCCGATCCAGAGCATCCCAAACATGGCCATGCAAGAACTGGGATTTTTTCTGTATCCAGGAATTGTGTACAGATCCTTGCAACATGGGGCCGTGCATTATCATGCTGCAACATGAGGTGATGGTCATGGATGAATGGCACAGCAATGGGCCTCGGGATCTCGTCACAGTATCTTTGTGCATTCGAAATGCCATCAATAAAATGCACCTGTGTTCATTGTCCATAACATATGCCTGCCCATACCATAACCCCACTGGCACCATGGGCCACTCAATCCACAACACTGACATCAGCAAACCGCTCACCCACACGACGCCATACACGCTGTCTGCCATCTGCCCTGTCACCTGCCACCTCTCCAAAGTGCCAGACGCCATCGAATGTGAGCATTTGCCCACTCAAGTCGGTTAAGGTGACAAACTGTAGTCAGGTCAAGACCCAGATGAGGACGACGAGCATGCAGATGAGCTTCCCTGAGACAGTTTCTGACAGTTTGTGCAGAAATTCTTTGGTTATGCAAACCGACTGTTGCAGCAGCTGTCCGGGTGGCTGGTCTCAGACGATCTTGGAGGTGAAGATGCTGGATGTGGAGGTCCTGGGCTCGTGTGGTTACACGTGGTCTGCGGTTGTGAGGCCGGTTGGATGTACTGCCAAATTCTCTAAAAAGCCTTTGGAGATGGCTTATGGTAGAGAAATGAACATTCAATTCACGGGCAACAGCTCTGGTGGGCATTCCTGCAGTCAGCATGCCAATTGCACGCTCCCTCAAAACTTGCAACATCTGTGGCATTGTGCTGTGTGAAAAAACTGCACATTTTAGAGTGTCCTTTTATTGTGGCCAGCCTAAGGCACACCTCTGCAATAATCATGCTGTCTAATCAGCATCTTGATATGCCACACCTGTGGTGGATGGATTATCTCGGCAAAGGAGAAGTGCTCACTAACACTGATTTAGACAGATTTGTGAACAATATTTGAAAGAAATAGGCCTATTGTGTACTTAGAAAAAATCTTAGACCTTTGAGGTCAGCTCATGAAAAATGGGGGCAAAAACAAAAGCGTTGTGTTTATAATTTTGGTCAGTGAAGAATTTGAATAGATGTTTTAGCCCTGAGATGCAGAAAAAGCTATTAACTGCCTCGTGTGGTTGTTGAAATATTAAAAACTCTACCCTGAGCTGTAGCACACTAATTAAAAATGTGCTAATGGTGCCACTTTTCTTATTGTTTCAGTGTTCCTTGTTTTTCCAACAGTGGCTTACAGTGCCTGTTCACGCCGCAAGATTATTATTTCAGCCTACGAGTGCATTTCTGCCACCAAAGTTCAAGGGACTCCTATCAAATTTCCTTTCTTATCTGTTTCTAGTGCTCCTTCAGGAAGCAGAAGTGGTTGTGTCCCTGTTCTATCTGCTGACTGAGAGTGTGCCCTGGTTAGAGAGAGAGCCGGGGCTGAAGATACGGTCCTCCTGAGAGAGAGGGCGGCGCTGAGCTGTGTTTCACGATTAATTGGAAGAAAGGAAGAGAGTTTAAAATAAGCAACTCTCTGACACACTTAGAGAGAGCAAGAGGAGAAGGAACAGAAATAGAACTCGAATCAGGACGATTCAAGCTTAACACACACATACACTTCCAAACATACACACCGAGACAAGCACACAACAGATTTGATCGTTTCAGACATGATTTCATGAGAGGAGGCTATTAATAAGTACCTTCAGCACAATAGCAGTGAGGTCCTTCCAGGCTGCTGGAGCAAGTGGCTCCGTTCCTGCAGGGTCCAGAAACACAGTGGTCCACCAATGACTGACAACGGTCTCCCTCAAAACCTAAAACACACACATACAGATTGTATTACAATCTAATTTTTTCGTAACATATTTGAATTTAAAAACACATTCAATTTGAATCACACACACTAGAGCTTTACCAATAATCTTTTTAATGAACGATAATTGCTTTTCCTTAAATGAATCACGGTTTTGTGATCAGATCCGCCATTATTATAAACAAATGTGTTTAAAAAACATGGGTGACTGAGAGCATTTGACAAAATGTGCTTGTCATTTGCTGCACATGCCCTATTCACTGTAAAAGACTAAAAATAGTATTGACAGCAGGTATTTATAACCTATTCCAGATGGCAACCAAAATATTAATAATGTCATTTGAAAGGAACTGTAATGTAGAGCATTTACTTTTTTTTGCGACTTCTGACAATGTATAATTGTTCCAGGGAACTAGTTGTTCTGAACACATCTGAATTTAAAAACATGAATGATTTTAATGCATCATACAAACTAGAGATCGGCTGATAATCGGTTTAAGTGACCGATAATCACTTTTCCTTTAATGCAATTTCAGTTCTGTAATATCAGATACACCGACAATGTATGACAATGTATAATTATTCCAGGAAACTAGCTGTTCTGAACACATCTGAATGTAAAAACAAATTCAATTTTAATGCATCATAGTGATTAATCACTTTACTTAATCCAATATCGGTTTTATAATATTGGATCCACCGACAATGTATGACAATGTATAAGTATTCCAGGGAACCAGTTGTTCTGAACGCATCTGAATTTAAAAACACATTAAATTTTAATGCATCATACTAACTAGAGATTGGCTGAAAATCAGTTTAAGTGACCAATAATCGCTTTTCCTTAATCCAATTTTAGTTTTGTAATATTGCATACTCTGACAATGTATGACAATGTATAATTATTCCAGGGAACCAGCTGTTCTGAACACATCTGAATTTCAAAACAAATTTAATTTTAATGCATCATAGTGACTAATCGCTTTCCTTAATCCAATATCGGTTTTATAATATTAAATCCACCGACAATGTATGATGTATAATTATTCCGAGGAACTAGCTGTTTTAAACACATCTGAATTTAAAAACACATTCAATTTTAATGCATCAAACAAACTAGAGATCAGCAGAAAATCGGTTTAAGTGACTGATAATCACTTTTCCCTTATCCAATATCGGTTTTGTAGTATTGGATGCACCGACAATGTATGACAATATATAATTATTCCAGGGAAGTTGTTCTGGACACATCTGAAATTAAAAACACATTCAATTTGAATGTATCATACAAACTAGAGATCAGCCGATAATCGGTTTAAGTGACTGATAATCACTTTTCCTTAATCCAGTATCGGTTTTGTAATATCAGATCCACTGTCAATGCATAACAAATATAATTATTCCAGGAAGTAGTTGTTCTAAACACATCTGAATTTAAAAACACATTAAATTTTAATGCATCATACAAACTAGAGATCAGCCGATAAACGGTTTAAGTGACCTATAATTACTTTTCCCTAATCCAATATCGGTTTTCTAATATCGGATACACCGACAGTGAATGACAATGTAAAATTATTCCAGGGAACTAGTCATTCTGGACACATATGAATTAAAAAAAATCTATTATAATGTATCATACAAATTAAGAGATCAGCCGATAATTGGTTTAAGTGACTGATAATTATTTAATGTTATATTACATTTGTAATATCAGTTCTAAACACATCTAAATTGAAAAACACATTTATTTTTAATGAATTAGTTGTGTTTGCATGATTTTTAAAGTAAGATATTAAATAAATATCAATTTTGCATATCATTTTACAGACGTATAAACATGCAAACAATAGGCATTGTTATTGGTATAAAAAACTATATTAGTCAATCTCTAATACACAAGCAAACATATTTGGAACTTTTCTTTGATTTCTACTGTTTTTATATTGAGCATCCCCAAAAACTTTTTGCATTTCTAACTTTATTTAGTATGTTTATTAAGCTGTTTTCCTTATTAGGTTGTAAGTGATTTCAGGTTTTACTATCCTTGTGGGAACATTTGGTCCTTGTAATGTTGAGAAAACCTGAATCACACACACAAATAGCTCACAGTAAACAAAATCTGTTCATTTCCTTCAGATAAAAACAGTGAAGAAAAAAAAAGAGAAAAATCGAACAAAGCCTTCAGTTATAAACCAACAAGAATCAGTCGGCCAAAGCAGGCTGGCTGCTTTTCGTACAACACCCCTAATTAACATCATTTATGCCCTCCTGTGTTCTCCATAATCCTCTTACTAAAATGGACAGAACGGTAAACATGTTTGTTTGTGCGCTTGCGTGCCTTCCACTAGACCTGAACAGATATATGCCTTGCAATCAACATGTCCATGACAAGATTTCTTAAAAAAAGCCTAGTTGTTTCTTCTGGAAGGCTTAAATAACAGGCTCAAAATAATCTTCATTTACATGATCAAAGGAACAAATCCCTGACCTTCAATGTCTCTTGCGCAACCTTTCTTTTGTTCTTCATTTCCCATTTACTTCCTCTGCCCTATCTTTCCATTTAAAGCAACTTCAGAGCATTGAAGCTCTGTGCTCTGCCCAAGGTTAACCTCCATTATTCACATAAACAGACACGAGACAGCACACACATATCTACACAATTCATAAGAACGTTGCTTTTTTATAGATTCCTGTTATGCGAGTACTCAGAACTATTTCATGATAATATTTTGAATATACTTAAATAAAGCATGTGAATGGTTTTGATGCTTATGTAGAACTAGAGAAAGAGAATTTTACAGCAACACTAATAATGCTATTCTTTTGAACTTTCTATTCATCAAAAATGAATCATTACAACTGTGCAAAGCTGATAGACTCCCAACTACGTCAATTTAGTTCACCTGTTGTTAATATTATTGTTATGGCTGCTGCTGCTGCTGTTGTTATA
Source organism: Labeo calbasu (assembly GCA_019740295.1). Taxonomy (NCBI): domain Eukaryota; kingdom Metazoa; phylum Chordata; class Actinopteri; order Cypriniformes; family Cyprinidae; genus Labeo; species Labeo calbasu. Next base: position 11,126 of record JAHKKF010509681.1, read on the forward strand.
AAAAAACGTTATGTTTTTATTGTTCTGATATGAAGATAAAATCAAACGAAAACAGAAGTAAAACATGAAATAAATATTGTTTCTGGATATCAGTTATAATATATAAGTAATTAGCATCAGTTCTGGTTTAAAAAAAAAAAACATAAAAAATTCAAAAGAAATGTATCACGATTTCTGCAAAAATATTAAGTAGCACAACCGTTTTCATTATTGATAATAATTAGCAAATAATCATATTAGGATGATTTCTGAAGGATCATATGACACTGAAGACTGGGGTAATGATGCTGAAAATTGATGTTGACATCACAGGAATAAATTACATTTTAAAATACAATCAAATGGAAAAGATGTTAATTCTATCAGTAGTAATTCAGTGGACACCCATTTCCAATGACCAAAACACACACAATCTCACACACCTGGCTGGCAGGTACAGGTGTAGTTTTGTCCTTCATCTCTCTGTCTGAGGTCAGTACAGGTGCCGTTGTTCTCACAGGGCTTCAGGTGACATGCGTCAAACTCCTCACAGAAGATCCCAGAGTATCCATCATCGCACTGGCAGTAAAATGTGTCCTGTGATTCACATTTAAACACACATCATCAAATGCTCACATATACTCTGGACAGAAAACACAAACTAAATAAAGGTAACTATTACTGTATATCAGCGCTCTGGAGAGAAAAATAGTAGCACAGATATATATTCAGGGTTGTAATATTGGTCTTTCAGTTCTCTAAAAAGAGAAACTATGAGAACACATAACACTTATTATGATCGAAAGTCATTACCACAGAGGACTGGGTGATGCATTTTCCTTTCCCGGAGCACTGTGGGTCACTGAATCCAATGCCGGGCTCCATACAGTTATTGGTTTTTACATTGAGATGCAGCCTTAGAGTGACTTCTGGACCAGAGGGTGCACCAATGTGCAGAACACCTACACGGAGAGAGATAAACAGAAAAGTCTAGAGTTTTAATAGAAAATAAAGAGGTTTCTTACCTTTTTTTTTTTTTTTTTTTTTACATATTGTATTATATATTCTATTTTAAAATATTATTTCATTTTATTTATTATATTAATTGTATTATGTGAACTCTTCTTAATCATTTATTACTATATTTAAGCTTTTTAATCATTTAATCATATATATATTGATAGACAGAAAGATACACACACAGCCATATTGTACACATTTATTATACAAAACAAATCTAGGGTCCTATGATTTCCGCAATGCAGAAAACGCGGAATCCAGTCATAAAAACTGAATTTACTAAATATTGTGGAATGTCACGGAATGAATTAATCAAAAGTAGGTCATTACACTTAAATCAAACCGCAATATGGACTAATATCTGTAAATATTACGCCGCAAAAATACCATTTAAATGTGAATCCTGCATGTTCTGTGTGTCTCTGTTTTAACTGATGAGTCAAAAATCCAGTATCTCAAAATATTAGAATATTTCCTAAGATCAATCAAAAAACAGATTTGCAAAACAGAAAAGTTCAAGTTCATTAAAATGTGTTCATTTGTGCACTCAATACTTGGTCTGCAGAACAAATTACAGCGAACGACTTGCTCCTAGCACAGATGACAGCATCAGTGAGGAGTGGCATGGAAGCGATCAGCCTGTGGCACTGCTGAGGCTCTAATGAAACTTCAGCTCATCTGTATATTGTTGGATCGACTGTTTCTCATCTTTCTCTTGAAAATATCCCATAGATTTTCAATGGGGTTCAGGTCAGGCATGTTGACTGGCCAATCAAGCACAGTAATATCATGTTCAGCAAACCACTTGGAAGTGGTTTTGGCACTGTGGGCAGGCGCTAAAGTCCTGCTGGAAAAGGAAATCAGCATCTCCATAAAGCTTGTTAGCAGATGGAAGCATAAAGTGCTCCAAAATCTCCTGGTAGATGGCTGCATTGACTTTGGACTTGAGAAAACACAGTGGACCAACACCAGCAGACGTCACAATACACCAAATCATAACTGACTTCAGATACTTTACACTGGATTTCAAGCAGCTTGGATTCGGTGCCTCTCCAGTCTTCCTCCAGACTCTGGGATGATGATTTCACATGAAATGCAAAATTTACTTTTATCTGAAAAGAGGACTTTGGACCACTGAGCAACAGTCCAGTTCATTTTCTCCTTAGCCCAGGTAAGATGCTTCTGACGTTGTTTCTGTTTCAGAAGTGGCTTGGTAGTCCTTTCCCTGAAGATGTCTGAGCGTGGTGACTCTTGATGCGCTGACTCCGGCTTCATTCCACTCTTTGTGAAGCTCTCCCAAGTGTTTGAATCGGCTTTGCTTGACAGTATTCTCAAGCTTGAGGTCATCCCTGTTGAATGTGCACCTTTTCCTACCCAATTTCTTCCTTCCAGTCAACTTTGCAGTTAATATGCTTTGATACAGCACTCTGTAAACAGCCACCCCTTACAGTAATGACCTTCTGTGACTTACTCTCTTTGTGGAGGGTGTCAGTGATTGTCTTCTGGACCATTGCCAATTCAGCAGTCTTGCCCATTATTGTGGTTTCAAAGAACAAGAGATACCTGGAATTTAAACTGTAGGGATGGACATTTAATGAAACTCAAATGTAAATATTCTAATATGTTGAGATACTGGATTTTTGACTTTCATGAGCTGTAAGCTCTAATCATCAAAATTAAAACAAGAAAACTTTGTAAAATGTTGTACTTTACCTGTAATGAATCTCGAATATATGAAAGTTTCAGTTTTTGAAATAAGTTACAAACAAAAAATGAACTTTTTCACAATATTCCAATTTTTCGAGATGCACCTGTTTTACTACTACTACTAAAATGAAACAAACATTATTTTTTAGGGTATAATCACACAACATTTCTTCCTTGTTTTAATTTTAATAGTAAATTCCCCTTTGTTTGCCAAAAAAAAAACTTTGCTTAATTTTCTTTTATTTAAAAGATAAATGAAATTAATATTTTATGCCTTCATTTGATAACCAGAACATACATACACAACACAGAATTTCTGAGGGTAAAAAAAAAAAACTTTAATAAGGCTATTTTAAGAATAAATTTGAATAAAGTAAGTATACATTCAAATAATTACACATGCTAAAACACAGAATTTGATAACAATAAAACATATGGTGAGAAAAATAAAACATTTCATAGGGCCCTAAACATGTCATTTTTGTTAAACCTTTATTAAATTGATTAGATTGATTAAATTGTACAAATTTCATGATTTTAATTAATTAGACATGCTCTTTGATTAATAAAATTTCATTAATTAAAACGGGAAAAATTAAAACAGGAAAAAACGGAATCCAGAAAAATTAAAATGGAAAAAATGGAATTTGGAAAAAAATAAAACTGAATTTGGGAAAAAATAAAACGGATTTCGCAGGGCCCTACAAATCCATGTCATTACCTTTGATTAATAATGTGAATATATACATATGTTTTACGGAGCTATAAACCTACGAAACAAAATTTCCTTTTAGGTTCAGCTCCTGATATTTTATAACATCTGCTACGACAACAACAGCATCTTCTTTCTCCCTCTCAGACATAAACACACGCAGATAAACAGACATGTGAACACACACACACACACACACACTGCAATGCCTCAAGGACAGACATTGTTTGGCTCACAGAACCAGACAGGGTCAAATAAAAGACTCACAACACTCATCAATGTGTCTGGAAAAATTCTGAATTGCAAACAAGTTGGAAATAGACATTATGTCCAAGGATGTTTCAAAGGCAAAGTCATACATACAAACACATTCACGCACACACATATATATATATGAACACACACAATGTATGTAACAATTTCTCCATGTTGCAGGCACATACACACTTACTGATAAAGTAGTTGTGTCCGAATGGCAGGGACTGGTCAGGAAGCACCAGGCCATCTGAGCTCTGCTGAAACCACATGATTGTACCATCTGCAACAGAGCACTGCTCATAACCAGCCTCACCGACACGCCACAGTACAGCTGAGCCACTCACATTACCCACCAACCTACACAAAGAGAGAATTCTCATCAAAAAATCAATCACATGTCATGCGTCAATGAACTAAAGACAGGAAAATGATGTAGTAACTGTACAAAGGTAACAAGTTAACAAGATATGTTTTGACTTTTACTATTATTTTTCAATAAATGTCAGTGCCTAATACATTTTGTTTTATTTTTCATAATATATTTTTATATAATAATATTTTATTAATAAGTGTCATTAATATTTGATTACATTAAATATTTATTATAATATATAAATCATACAAAATGTATTTAATAATTTAGTATATTAAAGCTTTTTAAGAATTTATATGGTTAAAAATCTATATTTATTTTTATGTTGACCAAAATTCATATGAAAAGTAAATTACATGGTCAAATTATCAACGTACTCCAGAAGTGTGGTTGTATTTAAAATATATAATTTATTGATGTTTTAATTTAGCTATGTTTTGTTGATATGTGTATATATATATATAATATTTCTGTATATGTCTGTATATTTCCTACTTGCTAAAGGGCACAGGTAAATAAATAAAAGGGTTTATATGAACATTGTTTTAGGTTTACTTAAATTAGAAGTTGTTATTTTTGAAAGTCTAATAAATGTTAAAATTGACAGCTCTCAATTATACTGTAATGTTGAATGGCTATAGTCAATGGTTAATATTAGGGAAAAAAAATACAATTTTACATAGTAAAATTAGTAGATAGTAAAATTTTTAGACATAGTATATCTGCCTTTATGTTGTTTCTACATTAATTTGAAGATTGAATGTGAAATTATTGGAAAAAAAGTATATATATATATATATATATATATAAATTCAACACTGTATTTATCTGTAATGTTGCCCCAAATCATCTGGACTTTGAAATTATCTGGAAAAATTATCAGTGTACTCCAAAAGTGTAACCGTGGTTTAAATTTATAATTTGTTATAATTATAATTTATGTACGTATTATATTATGTTTTAATATGGTAATATTCATTAGTAAGTTATTAATAATTTATTACTTTTTTATTATTCTTATTTCATTATATTTTTTATATACTATACTTTAATTATTAACTATTAATTTATATCATTTAAAGCATATTTATGTGTTATGTTGGCCAAAAATCATCTGAAAAGTTCTTTGAAATTATGCGTTACATTTATTTTTGATCAGTTTTATATATTATTTTTACATTTTTTAATTATTTTTATTATATTTTGTAGTAGTTCATGGCTTGAAATATCCATATATGCCACAAAAAGAAAACTAAAAGCCGACTTCTATAACTGTCCTCTTCTATTATATCTTTCCAAGTAAAATAGGACACAAGGAAGTTTCTTACTTCACAGCTGTTTCCTCCGCGACCTCCATGGAAACAGTCATCATTCCGGCAGACTCACCTCCTGCGGTACTCACACATTCGGCTTCATCAGTAATCTACAACACACACCCACACAAATAAGCTACTCACAGGAGCAATTCTGCCTCCCAGACAGGACCCAACTGTCATGACACATCACGCTTATACAACCGCACACTTTATGCATGCAAACGCACACCTGCTCACCTGTTGATCCTCCCACAGTATCTCCACCAGTTTTTGACCTGGTCTGGGTTGCCATGGTTCCAGGGTGGGCGGAGCTTGAGTAGTGGTGGGGACTGTGGTTGGCTGAAACACTTGAGTGGTGGTCGCAGGTGTGGCGGGCGTGGCGTGTTCTGGTTCAAGGCTCTCTGCGAGGTCCCAGGTGGACTCGGACAGGTCAAAGGTCAAAGTAGGCAGGTCACACCGGACACCGCTGTAACCCTCACTGCACTCGCACGCAAACCCATCCCCCTCGCTGTCCTGGCTACAGTTGCCATGGAGACAGGGGCTGCTGGCGCATGGATCTGCAAAAAACTGCACCCAATAAAAACAACACGAATGAGAGATGAAAACTGCATCATTTTATCAAACATTTTAAATTGTTCCAGTCACACAGAACGATTCAGCTTTGGTTTCAGGCAAACATCTATTGACTAACAATCGCTTGGCTTGAAGAATAAGAACTGAGAGCAATTAATATACTGAAACCACAGAAGAGCACCATTATATATATGCACAATAGCAATAGAACCGTCCTGCTGTCCCCACAGGAACACCTGCACCAAAATCTACAGTGCTAATTCCTTTATCTCACAATTATGTAGTGATACTGATCCAATTACTCTAATTATGCTCCATTTCCTTTAGCAGGGACATGCCTTCTTCCCAGACGCGATAAAGTAGGCCTTATATGTGCCATATTTGTGCATATGTTTATCTGTAAGCTATTTATACTTCATAAATACCAACAACATATGGCTGAGTGAAAATAAATTCTCCTTGTATATAAGGATTTTTCTGTAGTACTAAATCAACTGAATCAACATTATCAAGCAAACACACGTTAGTAATTATTGTACATTACACATTAAATTGTTACATCACAACTTACTATGCTGTAAAATCTACAGACCAAAAAATTGGAAAAACATGCCTGTGGCAAAATGTCTGTCTTCAAAGTAATATGTTGCCTCTTGCAAGTTCTGTGCCATTTTAAAAGTGAAATTTCCCAGTGGGTGGTGTTTAAAGCATTTTTTGTAGTTTCAAGTGACATCTGGCAATGTTTTATTACAATGGTTGTTGAACGTATTCAGAAGTTAAATGTTCATTGAGTGGCACTAAAAGGTTAATGCTCTATTACATTTGCAAATGCCGTGCCACTTACGTTGAACTCGACCCTAAATGTAGCCGATATCGTTAAAAAAAGCAATCGCGAGATAAAAACACATTTGCTGATGCAAAAATGCCATTTTAGCTTGCTGAGCTCTTGTATCAAGATTTGTGTTTCCAGGGCTTGTGTCTAATGCTGTACCAGGTGCGCTAACAAGCAAGTTTACTACATTGGAAAAGCCAAAACTATGAAGCTGGTTTAAACATTCAAAATATTTTAGTTTACAAATCATGCACTATGATAAAAAGTGTGTTGAGGTCATAACAGCATTGTGCAATCAGATAAAAATATCTAATATATAATCAATAATCTGCCCCGCAATCATAATTTGTGTGAAAAGGAACATCGTTGATATTGTTTTACAGCTACTAGTGTTTATTTCAGCTGGAAACTGTAGCGAATTCCATGTAGGTATGTTGCAGAAATGTAGGTAAAAGCAAGTTTTCAAATGAGTCTGGGTTGAATCTATCAACTGTAAACAATTATGGAGTAAATAAAGCATAACTAAGCCCTTTTAGGCTGCAGAACATGAGATATCGTGTCCTTCTTCACATCTGTCCCTTGAGACCAGTTATTAAGCTAATCAACTTACTGGCAATCACAGAGGCACATCTGAAGTGCACTACATTACTTCCACTGCACATGTTGAGGGCTGCATGTTAGAAGCTCTTCTTGATCTCACCAGCCACAATTACAGTACATTTTCACATCAAAAAAAAAACTATAGAGTCATCTGAATTGTTATTTTGTGTCTAAATGCTGTTGTAGGTGAATCTGCAGTGTCACTGTTTATTACGTTCACTTGAGCTTTGACACCTGTAACAGTTGATTCATAGATGTTTTTAACATGTATAAATAGGTATGGATACATATATATTAATCCACATAAAGGTCAGTACAGGTGGTTTTATAACTTTCATGATACATTTGTGTTCAGAACAAATCTGATTCATTTTAAAAAATGATGTTATTTTTAAACTAATGGATAGTGACACAGGTTTTGTTGCATGAATCAAGAATCAATGAGTTGTTTTTCTCCTGCTGCTGTAAATCAGTGGTTCTCTACTGGTGGGTTGTTCCAATAATTGGGTCACAGGTCTGTGCTGATAACTAACCTAAATACACATAATTCTCTAACCAAATAATCATGCATTGTTAAGACAGGATTTTTGCTCATGCTGCTCATGTTAAAGGGGAAGTTCACTTCCAGAGTCCACTTTTTTGAGGAAAACATTGCAGGATTTCTCTTCATTTTAGTGGACTTCTCTGGTGCCTGTAAGTTTGAACGTCCAAAATGCAGTTTAAATGCAGCTTCAAATGATCCCAGCCAAGGAAGAAGTCTTATCTAGCGAACCAATCGGTCATTTTCTAAAAACTGACAATTTCTATACTTTTTAACCCTTAAATGCTCATCTTGTCTAGCTCTGCATGAACTCAGCCTGTTCATGACAGTTAGGGTATGTCGAAAAACTCATTCTACTCCAACTTCAAAATCATCTACATCGCTGCAAAAATACCAACCCAGTGTTTACAAAGTGAACATGCAAATAAGATCAAACACCCTTTACAAAAAGGGTAAAACAGCGATGTAGTGCGATTGTGAAGTTGGAGAACAAAATGAGATGGGAGTTTTTAACTGTATTGCACCGGAATACACAGAGTTTACGCAGAGCTAGACAAGACGAGCATTTGAGGTCAAAAAGTAAATTGTCATTTTTTGTTTTTTAGAAAATAACCAATCATTTCACTAGATAAGACCCTTCTTCCTCGTCTGGGATCATTTAGAGCCCTTTGAAGCTGCATTTAAACTGCATTCTGCAAGCTCAAACTCGCAGGCACCATATAAGTCCACTATATGGATAGAAATCCTGAAACGTTTTCCTCAAAAACATAATTTCTTTACGACTGAAGAAAGAAAGACATGAACATCTTGGATGACAAGGGGGTGAGTACATTATCTGTAAATTTTTGTT
>JAHKKF010509682.1:0-10801 GCA_019740295.1 Labeo calbasu
ATATATATATATATATATATATATATATATATATATATATATATATATATATAATGTAGGCCTGACCGGCAGTGTTCACTGTGCAGTTTCACTCACTGGCTGGTGTGACGCTCTGCTCACTATTCCGCTCTATGAATGTGCGTTCTGCCGGAAAAACAGAGTCTGCTCAAATACCGGAAAAACAGAGTCTGCTCAAATAACGTGCCTATAAGAAGTTTCTATATAGTATACTTGTTCCTGTTTGCAGTAGTGCTACTGTGCTATGCTGTAGTAGAGCTGTACTGGCCAACAATGGTAAATTGACCTTACCCTCTCATCCACTGATCTGCTCCTGCTATGCTCTGCTCACATGCTCTGGTAAATGTAGATTGAGGAAGAATCCTGATGTGTCTCCCATCAATGGCACCAGCAGCACAGCTGCATGCCTCATGGTCAACAAGGCAAGCAAAGTCAGCCCCCACCTCCTCCATCTCCACTGCCTAAGGAAAATGTACTTTGTGAAGGATTGCCATCATCTCCTCCACAACATTTTGAACAGTCCTGTAGGACGCAGCACAGGCAAGACAATAAAGTGTAATCTCATGGCTCCATCTATAGTTTTTTTGATGGGGCAACATCTTGATGCTGCTCCTGGAGATCCTGAAAGCTGGTTTTGAATCATCTCCAGAAAACTTGAGCAAGATAGGTACCTGGTCATTGATCTGCAAATACTTTTGAGTGGGACTTTCTTCCTATTAAAATATACAGATAATTTATAAATGTAGAATGTTTTTACTGTTGTTGTATTATGTATTAATTATATTTATTGCTTTTTAAAAATGTTTTACTATATTTAATGTATGTCTAGCACAACTGTCTTCCCAGAGTCTAAAAGTTGTAGCCTATATGACTGTTATAGACAGAAAATGTTCTGTTTGTGTAAATGCAGTAATGTGATGTGCACCTAACTGTACAAAGCTTGTCCAACAGAGTATCAACCTCTTATTTGAGCACCAAAAAGGCAAATGATGTGTGGAATGTAGCCTAATTAATTTCAGTGTTATTAACTGTCAAACCTCTACTGTACTTGTCAGTTTATTTGATACACCTAGAAAATTCTAATGTAGTCTCATGTAACATTCCTGCAATAGTTAGCATTATCACTGAGTTAGTACTTTATGTAGTCTTTTCATAAGGTGTTTATGTGAGTTAAGAGATTATATATTAATTATGTAATAATAATAATAATAATAATAATGTATTCATACCTTTGATGTATTTTATTCAATATTCAACCAGTATTACTTTTTATTTAGATAAATCAAGTACACTGTCAGGTCCACATAAATAAGTAAGTTTATGAAGAAAAAAATAAATGTGCAAAGCTAGAGAGACATCTTAATAAGGCACATCTCTTCTCTACCCTCCACTGCATCCTGGCTCTTCTTTGAATGATTCGTCTCCTCAATACAGCAGCATCTTGATAAAGAATACCAACTTTAATGGCAAACCTAAGCAGTTTCATTTTGATTAATTAATTATATACAGTATATTTTCATGCTTAATTTCATTTTCAACTATTGTGTTTGTTTGTTTGTTTTTTCCAGCAGGAGAGAAACGGTTCAAGACTTTTATTTTGGTCTGGCGATGTGACGTCATATGGCTGCGCCGCACTCTTGTGTCTGTGATTCGGCTGAAGAAAGGTGTGTGCTTTTAATCAGTTCAAGTGTTTAAGTAAATAAAACTCACTTAGAGAATTATATAAAACTTAAATTAATTGTTAACCAGTGTAACACGGTGAAGTTTTATTTGGTGATGTTAATTAAGTTTATTTTGTGCGTGTAAACAGCCTGTGCATATGAGTAACAGAAACGGTGCGTTTCATTTCGCTCTTGCTGAATCAATTGCATCGCAAAATGATTCACTGTTTTGAATCGCTCAAATCAGCGCACACTGACGACACCTGCTGCTCAAAACAGTGTAAATGCAACGAGAACAACAAACAGGTGTAATAACAACAACCGCAAATTGTTTCATGAAAGTGAATCTATTAAATATAACCTACAAATCAGTAAATACTAAAAATAAATCTTAATACAAATATGAACATTGTAGGCTATGTTATTTGAGTCCATTTATTAATTTGAATGCTAGAGTTTTTGTTTTATTGTCATATCAGGCCATTTACGACTATTAACTCTCACTCTGACTGACTCCTTACCAGTGTGATGACAACTGAACTAGACACTGATTGAGACACAACCAGAGATTATTGCATTTGGAAATGCAGTTTGTTTTTGATTTTTGATTCTTTCTGTTCATTATTCTCATTTTAAACAGGACAAAGTGTTCAAACACAGAAACACTCCTGGTGAAGCAGCTGAGATCTACGTGTCGCACTATTATAAAGATGGTGTTTATTAAAGAGGAGAGTGAAGACATGAGGATTGAAGAAACATTCAGAGTCAAACATGAAGATACTGAGGAACAAACAGGTTGGTTTTCATTCTCAAAGCTGAACTCACTCATTTGATCCTTATTAAAATGTGCAGCCTTACAGAAATAAATGATATTTATGAAGAATATCAGTTTAGTGTAGTAATTAAAGCAGTTTATTGACTTGACCAGACAAATAAGAGGATCCTGCTTTCACACTGGACATTTGTTAGTCCAAACAAAAATGCTTCTTTTACATTTAATCCAATATCTGCTTCTAAAATGAAAACCATTAATTTCTAGGACTTAATTATGCAAATGTATCTAAGAAAATCATTTATTTTGCATAAACAAACCTTGAAATGTCAGTGATCACATTTGGCTACTGCATGCTGTCCATATTTGTTCATTTAAAACAGCCAGTGAACATCACGTTCTGGATACACTTGAAAATGCTGTTTTCATTTTCAAACGCACTTCATCCACACTAGCGTTTTCAAGAGATTTCCAAAAGTTTCTCATCCACTCTAAAACATCGGAAAACATTAAGTTCACTTTATGGCACAGGCATAAAGCCTCAAACAGCTCACCGAGACAATACAGACAGAACAGACTTACTAAGTTCTCATGCCAATTTTCTGGTAGGATCTTTTTATTTACCGAAATATCTCACCATTCACCTCACTCTCACTCACCATTATATGTTTTGGTTTAAAACGCAACTACCCTTATGTTTTGCTGCAAACAGTAATCGAGGGTCATTTTTCTGTCATCTTTGCAGAACTGTGATATGAAGAGTATACAAAGTTACACACCTTTGGCAACAGTGTGAAACTGAATAGCACATAGCAGGCACAATGCCAGCATAAACAGATTTCTGTTGATATAATATGTGTTACATGACTAAACATATTAGTGTGGACAAGGCCTAAAAGATACAATGGGAAATGACTTTCTGGTGACAGCTTAATTCACATTGGTTTAAAGTACCATGACGTTTTGTTCTTTTCTATAGGGTTCGTACAAGGAGCTTAAAATGCTTAAAGTACTTGAATTTGACTTTCTGAAATTTAAAAGAGAAGTTCACTTCCAGAACAAAAATTTACAGATAATGTACTCACCCCCTTTACTATGTGTTTTTGAGGCAAACATTTCAGGATTTCTCTCCAAATAGTGGACATCAATGGTGCCCGTGAGTTTTCACTTCCAAAATGCAGTTTAAATGCAGCTTCAAAAGGGCTCTAAATGATCCCAGACGAGGAAGAAGGGTCTAATCTAGAAAACGAGCGGTTATTTTATTTTTAAAAAATGGACAATTTATATACTTCTTAACCTCATGCTTAACTTGTCTAGCTCTGCGATGTGCATATGTAGTCTGTGCATCTCCGGTTCAAGACAGTTGGGGTATGTCAAAAAACTTATTTTCTCCTCCAACTTCAAAATCGTCACATCGCTGCAGAAGTACAGACCCAGTAAGCTGTATTTAAACTGCATTTTGGAAATTCAAACTCGGGGGCACCATAGAAATCGATTATATGGAGAAAAATGTTGAAATGTTTTCCTCAAAAAACATAATTTCCTTTAATTATCTGTAAATTTCTCTTTCTGTTTGTCATTCTCCATCTCAGCAGCTCATTCGATAAACTCTCCCTCTGCATATGCTGTGAGTTTGGGTTGCTTAACGTTCATCTGGGAAAACTGTGTGCATTAACTAGATTTATAACAGAAATCATTTATAAACCTATGCTAACAAAGGAGAATACATCAACATGTTTCTAAATAAGCAACTTGTTGTCCATCATGATTTCAAAATAAAAGTTTAAACCTTCACTCTGAGTTTGCATGTGGCCAGATTTTAAAATTAAATGGATTTAAATATCCTTGCCATAAAGTGAAACATCAGTAGGCCATTGGCGCTATCTGCAGGCATTTGTTATATTATAATGTACTTAAGTTGGTTATGTTCATATTTTGTGTAGTTATATTACGTATTTGAACAGTGTTGTTCAATAAAACCATGTAACATCAATATTGTAACTTATTTGTAACATTTGACATTTTTAATGCAATTTTGTTTACCTAAATTCACTGTTATCCCATTGGTCACAATTGTTACTGTCAACATGTTTACTTATTCTATGACAACACTCTGATTATGAAAACTGATTATGTTATGTGTGCATTTATGTTATGTGATTATGATTATGTGAATTCATATATCAATACTTGACAGCTTAAAGATAACATGTACCAAAAATCTTTGTCATATCTTTAACATACTTTACTAGCCATTCGTTCTGGAGCTTTGATGCAGCCATCATCTTCTCAAGGTGCACACAGGGATTAAACAGCTTTGGTCATGTGACAATTTACACCAACCATGTGAAACTGCACGTTTAATTGAGACCTTTTATTTTTTCATATTTGCAGGAAGTGCACTAAAACATTGGTCAGAAAGGATTTAGAGCTTTATAAATAGGCTTTTTTTTTTTTTTGCAGTCACTATTGTGACTGGTGGGGTTAAATGGGTTAAAATCAGCATGATTGCAAATGTTATACAACAATTTAATAAGTAGTTAATACAGTGTTTCCCAAACTTTTTCTGCCGGGCCCCCATTTTGCAGAATAAAAAAAATTCAATGCAGCTTTACTATATACTGTTTTTTTTTTACTATTTTTAAACAGATTTTCTCAATTTTCTCATATTTTTATCTCTTTGTTGTAGTTGCGATCTCTAAAGTAGATTCATCATCTACCTCATCTACCATCTATCTACGTTTACTTGGCACTTGTTGTCTTTTCAAAAACTTGTCCATGCTTAGATCAGAACTACTATGCGTCATTCATTCATAATTTCTCATTTCTGATATCAATTGCACCATCTAGTGGTCTGTTATTTTACGACAAAAATTACAACTGATATCAGACAGCTGCAGCGGGTACTGCGAGTCGTCTTGAGGTAATAAAATATGATGAAATTCATATTTTGTGTTAAATTATTTACATGTGGCAAGTAGCCGTATAATAAGCAAGATAATTTCACAGTGGGGTCTTGTATCACCCTAAAAACGTTTTTTTTTTTACATAAAAATCTAGGGATGTACCGAAATGAAAATTCTTGGCGGAAACTGAAACTGCTTTGTAATAATTATTTATTAATTTATTAAATAATATAGTCAGTTTGTAACACTTTTTAATTTAACTCAGTAATTTTAATGAATAAAAAATAATCACAAGCCAATAAAATAACTACGTTTTTAACAAAAAAATTGGACAGAAAATATATGAATATTAAATCTCAATATATTATTTTTTATTCAGTTCTATGAAACGGAATTAGATATTAGATTAGAACTTTTTTGGAGTAATTATCAAAATAATGTATAGTCCTAAAAAGCTATTATTATCAGAGCATGTGAGCAGAGCATACCGTCACGACAGGGTAGTGTCATTTTACCAGCGTTGCCCAGTACAGCCGTACTACAGCATGTTACAGCACAGTATGCGACGCTATTGCAAACAGGAACAAGTATACATTGACATTTTCTGTCGGCACGTTATTTAAGCGGACTTTGCTTTTCCGGTGAGCATAAGCGGTACACGAGTGGAGCATTCATATGGGCCGTGAGCAACTCAACAGAACGCACATTCATAGAGCAGAATATTGAGCGGAGTGCGCTGAATACTACTGGGCAGCGCGGCAGATATTTTCAGCCGTTGTTTCTTTCGAATCTAACGTTATATAAAAATCAGCCGGCTGTACACTAGAATTGCCGCACCCCCCTTATCATAAGGTGCGTTCACGCCATATCGGAATTCCCGTAATTACGAGATTCCAACTTGTAAAAAGCGTCCACATCCTCGTAGAACTCGTAATTACAACTTGTGAACTAGGAATCTTCTGAGAGCTACGAGTTGTACCACATGACCGCTGTACCAACTGACCGACGTAGGCTCTATTTAGGCGCTGATAGTGTTGCCATAGAAAAGCATAATTCCGAGTCTGAGGATGTGAACAGCTCAGAGTAGAATGTCACATGTTGTCACGGGAATTCCGATATGGCGTGAACGTACCTTTAACTCTGCGCCCCCCAGTTTGGGAACCACTGTGTTAATATAAACCTTATTCTTCCAAGCTGAAGTAAGAGGGTACACTTTAAAAAAAATTCTGTAAAATTTACAGTAAAGAAAAAAAAGGCAGCTGTGGTTGCTGGAATTTTACTGTATAAAATATGGTAGTAACATTTTGCATTTTATGATTTTTACTTAAATTTACACGTAAATCCTGTAATTTCATTAGCTGATATAATGTTCATGTACAAACGTATTGAAGAACTGAAATCTACGTTGTTCCTTTGTAATACACTGATAACCATCAAAAGCAGGTGGTGATGAGAAAGTCACATGATGAACCAAAGTCAAGCATAAACCGCTTTTAAATATTAACATGTATAGGTGCACAGTGTCATTCACACAAACACCAGCATGGTAACACACATGAAACTAAAATAATGCAATAAACATTAATTTAACAACATTAATTGTAACGCACAACCCTAATGAACAAAACTGATAAAAAAAATAAATAAATAAAAGTTATTTCAACAAACAAAAATACATTAAATAAAAAAATGCAACACAAGGGATTCTGGGAATGTCAATTTACGGTTATTCACTGTAAATTTTAACAGTCTTTTTTAACAGTCTTTTACTGTTAACCATTTAACAGTACATTTTTATGGTATCATTTTTACAGTCTTTTACCGTTAAATTCATAAAGTCATTTTTACAGTGTACATAAAGAGTAATTTGCTTCATTCTTGAATTATTCAGACATTTGAATGAATTGGTTGAATGAATGATTCATTGACTACCTTATTAAGACAGTCACGTGCCGCCACCCACTGAGAGTTTAATTTCATGTGTAAAAGTATCATTGCAGTTTTAAAAACATTTTACTTTTGTATATTCAACCAAACATTTTTACATTTATTTAAAAAAAAAAAAGCCATTTAACTGCCAAAGTCACAAAATTGTGACAAGATATCATACTTAATAAAATAGACTGTAGTTGCTAATATGGTGTAATATTTCACTTGTATTCCCTACCACTAGATGGCAGACATGTAGTACTTTGATTCTAGACCAAAATTACATCATGTTCCTTTTCAACATGTTTGATGAAATAGCAGAGCAAGTGAGCTATCATAACACTGATGCGGAAGCAGTTCAGTTCAGAGCTTGCAAGTAAACTGTGAGATGTGTGAGAGAAAATTGCCAAATGGCTAATAAAAAGTTGCACTGTGAGGATGTGTTGCAAGTGTTATTTGCCGATTCTGACTCTGAATGGGAATATTTGCTTTTTGGAAATGACGATCGGGCGTCTAATAATCACGCTTCTCCCGGTACATCTTTGCAGCGCAATGGCGCTGCCGTGCAAGGCAAGAGTGTTCACGAAGCACAAACTAGTGATCATTTCGACCTTTTGCCCAACGTGGATGGGGGTGGCGGGGGTGAACATGGGGCTGGAAGTAGCACTAGCTCTCTGGATCCAGCACCCCAAAGAGGTGGGAGTGGCCGTGCTGTGTGTGGGAGAAACGGGAGACGTGGTAGAGGCAGCAGGGGTGATCTGGATCATGCGTTTTACTACTATATAGTATAGTAATATAGTAATGATTTAGTACTTTCTCCTGTTTTATTGTTGGTTTCCTCTTTTCTGATCATTTGGAATGAGGATAAAAAGACAAAAAAATGCAAGTAAGTTCAAACATTAATTCAGTGTCTACTATTTCCTGAATATTGTGAAATTCAAGATTGCCGCTCATGATGACGTCATACTATGCAAATTAGATGTGCATTTACACCCCACATAAACTTTCAGTCATGCCCAACATTTTTCTAATTTACAGTAGATCTCTATCTATAAGGCCTTTCAAGCCACAAGCTTTTGAAATCTTGATGTCAAAATCCAGTATTTTTCCAAAAAAAAAGGCACCTAAAGGATTAATGGGACAAATACAGCAGATATGCTGATTTATGTTAGAGCTGATAAAACAGTGATGACAATATCGGTTACAAATAAATGACATTTACAACAAATAAAAAAAAATGTGTTTTGTTTGTTTTTCCACTTTAGACCTAATAGCACTGAAAAATGAGGACGTACTGAAGGAAACTGAGGAGGAAGATCAGTATGGGAGTCTTCATGATTTCATAACCAGACAAAAATCTTTTTGTTCCTTACAGTCTGAAAAGACTTCTACACAGAAAAGAGCTCAAAAGACAGAAAGTAGGAGTTTGTTCACTTGCTTTCAGTGTGGAAAAAGTTTCAATCAACAAAGAAACCTTAACAGGCACATGAAAATTCACAATAGAGAGAAGCCTTACACCTGCCCTCAGTGTGGAAAGAGTTTCAGTCAACCTGGAAGCCTTAAAGTCCACATGAGAGTTCACACTGGAGAAAAACCCTTTATCTGCCAACTTTGTAGAAAAACTTTCAAACGGAAACAAAACCTTAATGTTCACATGAAAATTCACAGTGGAGAAAAGTTCTACACGTGCCCTCAGTGTGGAAAGATTTTCACTCAAAAACAATACCTTGAAGTCCACATGAAAATTCACACTATGGAGAGCCTTTTTACTTGCCAACAGTGTGGAAACAGTTTCACTCAAAAACGAAGCCTTAACTTGCACATGAGAGTTCATACAGGAGAGAAGCCTTACACCTGCCCTCAGTGTGGAAAGAGTTTCAGTTATCCTGGAAGCCTTAAAGTCCACATGAGAATTCACACTGGAGAAAAGCCTTTCACCTGCCAATGGTGTGGAAAGAGTTTCAGTCAACATGTACATCTTGAAGTCCACATGAGAGTTCACACTGGAGAAAAGCCTTTCACCTGCAAACAATGTGGAAGAAGTTTAAAAAGTAAAGCAAACCTTAATTACCACATGAGAGTTCACACTGGAAAGAAACCCTTTCCCTGCCATCTGTGTAGAAAAAGCTTCAAGCAAAAACGAAACCTTGACACCCACAGGATAATTCACACTAAGAGATTTTTTACCTGCCAACAGTGTGGAAACAGTTTCACTCGTAAAGGATACCTTAACAGGCACATGAGAACTCACACTGGAGAGCAGTTTCAACTAAAAAGTGAACCTTAAGTACCACATGAAGATTTACTCAAGAGGGACCTGTTTAAATGTCATCAGTGTGGAATGAGTTTTACAGACAAGAAAAACCTAGGAATCATGCAGGGACATCGAAGAGAAGTCTGTCATGTGCATCTGCTGTGGAAAGAAAAGAGTTTCACATAAACTGGATTATGGCATAAGATCTTCCTAACTCAATCCAGTCAACACTGAACTTATTCTAATTGAATAACTACATTCCTGTCTTTTGTAGAACTGTTTGCAGCTGAATTGATGTTATTTTTTTATGAACTTCACAGTTATTGATCTGAACTGACATAAGCTGAATAATGACACTCTTGTCTTTTAGACCTGCTTTACAGCCGAATCTGAATTGCCTCCATTGTTTCTGCAATTTTCCTGTTTATCCCTGTGAAGTGCTTTGACACAAATAAAACTGACTTGACATAAAAGAGTTAACGCTAGAGGGAATTATTTCACCAGCCCTCAAGGCCCTGATATTCTCAGTTCTTTTTCATTCTTCTCTTGGGTGTAAAAAGAAGAATAGCCCTGCAGAGTTTAGATTAGACCCTTATTAAATACAGCAGATCCAGCTAATCAAGTTCTTCAGGGGTATTTAAAAACCACATGTATGTGTGTTGGAGCAGAGTTGGAACCAGAGTTTTGCATCCCTGATGTAGTGTATCAAGAGGAAAGCCTGTAATTGGATTGAAAATAAATCAGGGAATCACGCAAAATACAGCTACCTTTAACACCAGAGTAGCTGCTCAAATTGTTACATTTTTGAATGTTTTTGACTATCTCTATGAAAACCCAGCAAAAGACATTTTTACAAGTCCATGTCAAAAATTTGCTTAATTTCAGACTTAGAAAATCATGTTTTTGAGAAATTCCAATGTAAAAAAAAAAAAAGAAGAAAAAAAAAGATGGTTTAAAACTGCAACACATTTCAACTGTATCAGCAACTGCAGATGGTGTTGTGGTTTCTTCCTCCTCTAACCACCCTAAGCTTTTTTTTCTATAAATGATCATGCTTTATGTATGATCACAAGTGCATTTTATACTGCAAATCTATTTATAATACATTCATGTAATGGTTTTCTATAACTATTTGAGTGTTTTAGTTGTTTATTGCTTATATGTAAATAAATAAACAAATACACTTTACAATAATTTACACTGGGTTTCCTAAACTGGGGTTTGTGCATTTATATAAAACTAATAATAATTCTAAATATGT
>JAHKKF010509683.1:0-15091 GCA_019740295.1 Labeo calbasu
ACTTTTGTTGTTGATGAAAAAAAAATCTAGTTTCATTATGGAGTTTCATTATTTTTCTTGTTTTTTGAGATTTAAGAGTGTCCATGAGCAGATCAAGAGAAAATGGAAGCACAATGGTTGGCGACTCTTTGAATTTGACATGCACACTCAGCTGTCCTGGTGAATTAACTGAGGTTCAGTGGTTTAAGAATGGTGATCCGATACAACAGTCAGAGCCCGTCCTCACCTTCAGCAGAGTAACTGCTAAAGACTCTGGGAATTACTCTTGTTCTTTGAGAAACTTTAAAACTACTGAATCTGAAGAATTTACCATTTACATTGAAGGTTGGTTGAACTGCTAAACATATGATTTTTTTCATATCTACACGGCCATATTCATGTTTAAAATGCTAGATTTATTATGCATAATTCAAAGTAAATGATATCTTTTTGTTGTCCTCAATAGATGTCACCGGGTCCTCAGCATCTGTCAGTGGGTCCTCAATAGTTTTCATTATTGCAGTGTCTTTAGTCTCACTTGTTTTCATCACAGCAGCTGTGATTCTTATAAGAAGGTAGGACATTTAGGATTTGTTACTTGCACACACCAATATATTATTACTCTCTCAGTACTGTCAGTCTAAAAGGAATTGCACAATTTAAAAGTGAATTTGAAAGTGCATTTGTGCACTGTGTCTAGCTGTCAGGAAAGTTTTGTAATGTTGGTTTGTCTGTGGTTAAGACTTACGACAAAGTTGCCAAACTGCATGTAGCCAAAATAAATTGTAACATGCTGTCTTTTAAGGTTGAAGGAAATAACTGTAAACTTAATTATTCATTCATTCAATCAATCAATAAGTAATATTTTTAAAATATTTCCTCACAATCAGCCCGCTTTTTTTTGAAATCATTAAAGATCTTTGATTTATCAGCTAAACTGTGCAATTTATATTAATTTCTGTCACATTTACTCTTAGAAAGAAAGCAAGAGCTCAAAGAAAACCAATGGAAGAAAGAGAAGAAGCAGAGGATTCTCTTTACAGCACTCCTCAAAAATGTGTAAATATATTTCTAAAACCTAAAGATATAAAAACTAACAAAATAATGTATAATATGTATATAACTATACCCTTTTGAAAGGACCACCAGGCTTCTTAACGAGCCTAATTTATTATTTTTAACCAGCATCCCTCTTTTTGTTAACCAGCTTCAAAACCACACCACACTTATGCTGAGCTAAGCTGGTTTTTAGCAGGCTAGACATAAAAAGGAACAAAGGATGACAGTAACATGTTGTATCTGTTTGCTGTTAGGCTCACACATACCTCCCGGAAGCAGATGACGTACAGCAAGAAGACGAAGTAGAATATTCATCTGTCATCATTAAACCCAGAGAACTGCTTCCAATGTGAGCATACATAGACGCATATCACTGTGGTCGAATATTTCTACATTCTGGAATTGCTTTGTTTAATCTGACCAGTAGAGATGATACAACACAATTCATCATATTTGTCTATCTTGACGTTATTGATAGTTAATATGTGACCCTGGACCACAAAACCAGTCTAAAGTTGCTGGGGTATATTTGTAGCAATAGCCAAAAATACATTGCATGGGGTCAAAATTATTGATTTTTCTTTTATGGCAAAAATCATTAGGAAATTAAATAAAGATCATGTTCCATGAAGATATTTTGTAAAATTCCTACTGTAAATATATGAAAACTTAATTTTTGATTAGTAATATACATTGTTAGGAAGAAGGTCCCTGGTTTGTGTCTCGGCTGAGCTAGGATGCCTTTCTGTGTGGAGTTTGCATGTCCTCCCCATGTCTGTGTGGGTTTCCTCCGGGTGCTCTGGTTTCCCCCACAATCCAAAGACATGCAGTATACGTGAATTGGACAATCTAAATTGACCGTAGTGTGTGAATGAGTGAGTGAGTGTGTCCCACTCTCAGGGCTGGGTTGCGACAGGAAGGGCATCCGGCGTAAAACATGTGCCAAATCCGCTGTGCGGATCACTCCGCTGTGGCGACCCCTGATCAAGGGAGCAAGCCGAAGGAGAGAGAGAGAATATACATTGTTAGGAACTTTATTTGGACAACTTTAAAGGCAATTTTCTCAATATTTTGATTTTTTTGCACCCTCAGATTCCAGGTTTTCAATTGTCATATTCTAACAAACCATACATCAATGGAAAGCTTATTTATTTAAAATTGACCCTTATGACTGGTTTTGTGATCCAGGGTCACAAATGAGTATTATGAGTGAATGCAAGTATTTCACTGTAATGATCTTCTTCTTTATTTCTAGACATGCAAACACAGAGCAGGAGAATGATTCAACCATCTACAGTGCAGTGAGGAACGGTTAATCAGATAATCATTCTTTTTAGATTTGTATTGTGATGTGAAAGCAAACTTGTACACTGTGTGTGTGTGTTAGCTCTAAAAATGTCAGATAAACTGTTTCTGGTTAGTTCTCTTTCTTATGCAAATAAAAATGTGCTTAATTTAAACAGACTAGACAGTTAAGATAAAGAAAGCATCTCAGATAAGCATTGCATGACACAAACAATAGTAAAAAAGAAACGCAGTGAGAAAGAATGAAAAAGAATGGCAGTGAGTACTTAAAAAATCTTTAAAATAAGCATATATTTGCATACATTTGATCCAAAGTACAACAAAAACAGTAAAATTTTGAAATATTTTTTACTATTTAAAATAAGTGTTTTTATTTGAATATAGTTTAAAATGTAATTTATTCCTATGATCAAAACTAAATTTTCAGGAATCATTACCTCCAGTCCTCAGTGTCACATGATCCTTCAGAAATCATTCTAATATGCTGATTTACTGTTCAAGAAACATTTATTATAAATATTATTATTATTATCAATATTTAAAACAGTTGAGTACATTTTTTCAGGATTCTTAGATGAACAGAAAGATTCAAAGATCAGCATTTATCTGAAATAAAAAGCTTTTGTAACATTATACACTATGCTGTAAAAAATAAAAAACACAATTTGTTGAGTCAGCTTAAAATAATTTGTTACCCCGCTGCCTTAAAATTTTAAGTTCAGTCAACTAAAATAAGTTTAGTCAACTTGAAATGTTAAGTTGTGCTAAGTAACAACTTAGATATTTGTGTTTGCTAAACTTAACAGATGGGTAAGTAACCCAGCTGCCTTAATATTTTAAGTTGATTCAACTCAAATATCTAAGTTGTCACTTAGTAACTTAAAATTTTAAGACAGCCAGGTTACAAATTATTTTAAGTTGACTCAACAAATTGTTTTTTACAGTGTATACCATTCAAAAGCTTGGAGTCAGTATATATATTTTTTTCTTTGGAAAAGAAATGATAGAAATTAATACTTTTATTTAGCAAGGATGCTTTAAATTGCTCAAAAGTGATGATAAAGACATTTAGAACATTACAAAAGATTTCTATGTCAGATAAATGCTGTTCTTCTGAACTTTTGATTCATCAAAGAAATCTGAAAAAAAAATCTACTCAGATATTTTCAACATAATAATAATAATAATAATAATAATAATAATAATAACAATAATAAATGTTTTTTGAGCAGTAAATTAGAATATTAGAATGGTTTCTGAAGGATCATGTGACTAGAGTAATAATGTTAGAAAATTCAGCTTTGAAATCACAGAATTAATTACATTTTAAAATATATTTAAATAGAAAACCGTTATTTTAAATAGTAAAAATATGGACCCTTTTCACAAGCCTGTGATGACGGTCATCATCATCATCATAAATCCTTTAAACTTTTTTATATTTTGATTTTTAAAAATATGTATGTGCATTTATAACACTGTATTTTGTATTATACCACCTTTTCATCAAGTTACAAAAAAAAACTAGTTAACGCTATACGAGGGTCGGTAAATTTGACATTGTTCTCTCTTCTGACTGCCGATATCAGTTTCTCTCAATTTTTTTCCTTTGATTGAAAGTCGTGAAAACACTATCGTGTAGTTTTTCTTTTGCTATTTGAGCAAATGTGAATGCAAAGAATATATTTGAGGTACTCTCCCATTCACTGCTCTCAGATTTTACCCAACTATGACGAATTCCGCTATGAGAAACCCGGAAATGTGAGAAAGGTCAAAATGTTACTGTTTTTGCTGTTCTTTGGATCAAATAAATGCAGGCTTGGTAGGCAGAAGAGACCTAAACAAACAAACAAACAAAAAATCATTAAAAATCATTCTGTTTAAAAATTTTTGATTGGTAGTGTATATTAATAAATTCAATAAATTAGCAAACGTTCTGAAAAAAAAAATAATATATAATGAATAAATAGTAATAGTAACTATAAATAAGAATGCTCCACAAGAACATTCAGTAGCTTACAGTGTTCATCTGTCCACATGCTGTTTCTACGTCTAGTTATTAATATGTTTTTATGTATTTTTAACATTTATGTATAGCGTTTGACACTGTAAGACATGTAGTTTTGTGTGGTATTCCTTTGTTTTGTTTTAAATACTTTTTACTTAATTGCAACGTATAATAAAGTTTTTGTGACATTTGTATTTGTTTTTAATATTATTTTATCCTTATAAGCCTACGTGATCCCATATTTTTTTAAATAATAACTGATCAAGATTAACTGACAGATTATCCAAAACCTAACTAGCACGTAAAACTTCGGTTGACAGTCAACATTTCAAATTAGCGCCATCTAAAGGAGAAAAAAAATCCACTGCACCGAGTCTGTTCTCATGACAACAACTTAACACACGGAAGTTGAGTGCATGTGTCTAAACGAACTTCCGATGCACAGGTGAGGTTTTAACAACGTTAATAATTATTCTTTTATATAAAACAAAGTGAGTGTGGTGAATTTGGTTAGTGTTTTTATTCTGCATCGCTAAATGTACAAACTAACATAATTTGTTTTGTAATTTTTGTCGTTATTTTGTTTATGCTACGCATGTTAACGAAAAATGTTCAATTTTTTTTGTAAGTCATTCTCAAAATAAGTGTTGTTTATGTTGCATATATTCAATTTAGGAACCTAAAATACCAAAACACTAAATAAATAACCAAAAGAACGAAGCAAGTGAGCATTTGCTGACATTTTCTCGACCTTTATCTCTTTGTAGTTGACTGCTCTGCATTCATGACTGAAAAATGCCCAGATTTCGTGAGCGTCCAGGCCAAACACACTGTCATCCTGACACACAAACACCTCCTGACAAAAGCAGTCTGATAGCTAACAGATACATCATCCAGCAGAGACTCGGGAAGGGAAGCTTCGGCACTGTTTACCTTGTTAAAGACACAAAGGCAGTAGCAGCGGAGAGACTGTAAGTCCTTTAAATATTTTTCGCCACCAGTGTTCTTTACAGCAGGTCACAACTAAATCTAATCCTCTAATGCTTGAGTTTTTGTGGTTTTGAAAGTTTAACATGTCTCCACTCTAGTGGTCACCATGCATTTAGGTTTATAATATTAGTTAAGGCATGGTAATTTATGGGCAAGCAAAGAATATGCTATGACATACTGTCATATATTAGAATCTCTCATAATTGAAGTGGAAAATATCACAGATTGCATCAGTTTCCGAGGTGTTTGAAGAACTGAGGAAGGACTGCATGTACTTAGGGCAGCCTTCCAATAACCACATACACAACCCCCATCATAAGCACACAGTCACACACACCCACACATGTGCACATGGCCTAATTATGTGTCTATAGTGTATATTTATGTTGGTCTAATTTTAAAAGCTTTGAAGCTTACAGTAAGTCTTATGCTTATGCATAAAATGAATTAAAAACTCATTGTGAAAGTTGCATCATTTTAGTCTAATATTTACAGATATTATCAAAGGATTTATTTATTAGTTACTTTGTTTTTTCAGTGTAGCATTTCGTTGTAATAATAATTACAGATGCATCCTATGCAGGAGAGAAAATATTCTTGTGCACATGTTGGTTTTATTAAAATGATTAAAAATCATGGCAGTGTTGAAATAGCTATTTTTTTGGTCTTCAAAATTCACTTCTCTGTCCAGCCACCTGGGAGCAGCATTGGTCTTTGTAACTACTAACCTGTCAGTATTGCTTTCCTTAGAGATAGTTAAGGAACCCTTCATGTTACTATGAACATATCTGTTATTCCTTATGATCACAAATGGTGTAAGATTGTGTATAAGTGTATATAATTTAAATACTATCACACTTTCATTGGTTAGTAATGTAAATATTTTTTTTTCTGTGTAGGTGCACATTGCATTTTCTTCCTCAGACAGAATAAATGCCCTGTCAATGGATTATTAGCTAAATTGCATAAAGTCTTATGCGATGTACTAGATTCCTATAGCTTTTTTGCATTTGAAGTCCTGAGGGTAGGTTTCACTCATATCTGGATGTTTAGTAAAATATAAAGTTGATTTATTGCTTTTGTGGAGGACTGCAGTCTTAAACAGGCAGGTTTGCTTTCGAAACAGAGATAAGAAAAGAAAAAAGGAAATTGTGAGTCGTTATTTCAGAAGGCATTAGGTGCTGTGGTGATCATGGCAATATTACATTTTACTCAGATTCAGCTCACAGTGAAGCTCCCACAATAAATTAAAACCAACAGCTCTTACTTTATGAGGATATTGCTCTCAGAACAGAACAAATATTTGGCTGTGTCGGTTATATTACATGGCTCTTGATTCTGGTCAAAGGTGGCAATGAGCACTAAACTATCGATCTTTTTCCTTGGCAACCAATTTTCTACATAGTTTCATGTCTTCTTATAAATACTTGAGAAACACAATTACACTACAATTCAAAAGTTTGAGCTTGGTAAGATTTCTGAAATATATTTAAAACATATCTTATGCTTACCAAGGTTGCATTTACAGTTGAAGTCAAAAGTTTTTGCAGAATTTGTTACTAAGTTATTTAGTACTGACCTGAATAAGATATTTCACATAAAATATGTTTACATATAGTCCACAAGAGAAAATAATAGTTGAATTTCATAAAAATGACTGTTCAAAAGTTTACAAAAGTTTGATTCCGCTCTGGGCCTTTGATCCATTTTTGACTGAAAAAATTAATATTTTGAAATTGTAAAAAGCGTAGCTTCATCGGAATGAGATGACACTTTATTTTTTTAATGACACCAAATAGCACAATTCTCACTTCAAAAAAATGGATTTTAAATGCATTCGCTCTGTTTTAATGTGAAATGTTGCATGTATTGAAAAATAATAAAAACATAATTATATAAATAAATATATATTAATTCTAATGGGAAAAAATAGCTTAGTAAAACTGTATAAATATTGCATATAGTCATAAAATCCCCTAAAATGTCTAAATAATAATCCAAAAATATTATTGAACAAAAATATTTTACAATGATTTTCCTGAAAAAAAAATAAAAGTTCACCTTTTGACCACGAAGGAGCCAAGTGTGACTCCTAAACGAAGAAGCCCAGAGGGTTAATACTGTGTTATTACCTGAATGATCCACAGCTGTGTTTTTTTTTTTTTGTTTAGTGATAGTTGCTTATGAGTCCCTTGTTTGTCCTGAACAGTTAAACCACCCCACTGTTTTTCAGAAAAATCCTTTAGGTCCCACAAATTCTTTGGTTTTTCAGCACTTTTATGTATTTGAACCCTTTCCAACAATGACTGTATGATTTTGAGATCCATCTTTTCACACTGAGGACAACTGAGGGACTCATATGCAACAATAACAGAAGGTTCAAATGCTCACTGAGGCTCCAGAAGTAAAAACTAAGCATTAAGAGCCGGGGGGTGAAAACTTTTGAACAGAATGAAGATGTGTACTTTTTTTTTTTTTAATTTGCGACAAAATAAGTCAAGATTACCCTGATTTTCAAATTCAAAAAGTTTTCACCCCCCGGCCCTTAATGCATTGTGTGTTTGAAGTCTTCTGAAGTCATATGATAATTTTGTGTAAGTAATAGACTGAAATTCAGTTTGGATCTGTATGGCATCTTAGCAACTGCCATTAAGACGAATGGGGTTTCTAACAGCTGGTTTCATCTGTGCCTTGTAGATCTTGGACAGTAGAGCTCTGTCTTGATCACCTGGGTTTATTTTGCTGTTAGGCCAGCTGCCTGCATATTATACTTCACATATTGATTTCTGTGAGTTTATAATTGGATTCATATACACGAGCAAACTGCCTGGAGAAGAGCCAGTTACAGTGTTGTCAGTTCATTTGCTGCTTTTAACTGTTCTCCATGTCTATCACACACTACTTTGCTTGGCAACATACCAGACGAGGAGCTGGAACTGAAAGCTGGAGAGATGCTGTTGGAAATGGAGGCCAATTAGGAAGAGATCCACACTTTAGCTGCCCACAGGCGAGTGGCATCACGCTACGGGTTACTGTTCCTTTGGCCCTCAGCTTTCTGCTTGTTAGCCCATCGCAGCTGTTTGCCAGCCTCTGACCTGTCACACGCAGAGTGCTGGCATCAAACCTGAATGCCCACCTTTAGGATACCACCACACCTCCTGTTCCTTTCTCTCCAGCATACTTACACGTCAGTTCTCCTTCCTTAGTCTTCTCTCAGCCTTAAAATCCTGCTGGGTGTGTGTTTTGTTGTTACTGCCTCAGTGGCTCTTACAGTGCTATGAACTCCTTTGTTTCTTTGTGAGAGCCAAATGTCAGTGCTGGGCGCTGTGAGCTGAGACTGCCGTACCCCTTTACTCCAGCTGTCTTCTCACTGGGCTTTATTAGCCCAGACAAATGACTTACTATTCCGGATTCACCCCAAAAGTAGGGCTCACATCCTGTGGGTCCCATAGCAGGTCTTTCCAAAAAGCCACTGCTTCAGCGTTCACTTGAATGCTTTATATAGTCAGGCTGGAATTGGCGTGTATGTAGGCTGATGATGATGTAAAGCTGCAGAGATTGTATGTTCTTAGGGCCGTGCTTATTGCTTGTTTGTGATTGTAAATAATGGTGTCCTCTTTTTTTAAGACAGATTGTTTTACACTTGTCCTGGTATATTGCTTACCTCTGGTTTGTTTTTGTTTTCACATCTCATTTATCACTTTAAATTCATGTACAGAGATTTGCATTATAGGACTGTTTATGATGCTTATTTTGTCCTTTTTGGAGCATGAGAATCTCGTTTTGAGGAAGAAAATTCAATGTGACACAATTTGTATTTTATCCAGATGGGGAGCCATTTTGAGAAGTGCGACCTTTGCGAAACAACATCTCTATTAAAAAAATGAATGTGAGCAGAGAAGAGCAGTCTCTCATCTGTTCTGGTGTTTATTAATAGTCTCACAAAATGTGCCAAAAGTACCACTGTGGGCACTAATGATTTCCAAGCGGTGTTGTCTTCTAAATAAATCCACATACTTATGGGACAAAGATGATTATATTAGCATTATAATAGCAAATATTATTTAACCTCCTTGTCCTGGTTAAGGTATTTCAATTCTTGTTGTATTTTAAGGAATAATTAACCCAAATAAATAATTTCTGTCATCATTTACTTATGCTCATCTGTGCTACTTTAGTTATGTAAATCCTTATAGTATTTATTAATAGTTTGAATTAGCTTTTATTTTTATTTTTTCAATATTTAATTGAATTGTGGTTTAATATTTTTTTATTTATTTATTTAAAATTATTATTAAAGCCAAGTATGAATCTCAGTATGTTAGTCTTATAAGCATTTTGCATTTATTCCAAAATAATAATTCAAGGCAGCAATAGATTAAACAGTATATTTAGTTTGTAAACTTATGTTCAACTATTCTTTTTAATAGTTAACTTTTAACTATTTTAGAAATGTTAAGATCATCAGGCATCAAACCTTTTTTAATCTTACACATTTTAAATCTTATTTTGGCATAAAAAGTGGTTATATCTAAGTGTGTGAGTTGTTTAATTCCTTTTATAAATTAGTCTTCCCATTAACACCATTATATTGTTAATTCAGACTGATTTGCGGAACACGCACGATCACAAGAGACGGGATATCATATCGCGTTGGAGGCATTGCCTGTTAAAACTCAATGGTCCCGCTGTAACTTTACCTGCTGTTAAACAATGTTTCTTTAGAAAAAATAGTGATTAATACACGTTGTAAGGTTATATTTTGTAATATTAGCATTCTTATATTTTTAAACTATACAGTTTTTTTTCTCATCCAATATTTTGAGGAGACACTGCCTCCCTTGCCTCCTCAGAGGAAACGCCTTTGTATGTATGTGTTTTTTTTTTTATTTTCATTTTAGATTTATTTCAGTTGCCCAAAATAGTTTTAATAGTTTCATATGTGGTTAACTGATGCTTGTGTTGTTCTTATGATTTTATTTTTGCTGCATCACTAAAGGAAATGTTTGTACTGGTCACACTTTTCCATGCAATTACAATGAATGAAGCTTTCAAGCCTCTAAAAGAAATTACCGAAATTAGTCATACGATACCTTTGAGTGACAAACATTTGTTGATTAAAGTTGAAATCAGTCTGATTAGTGAGCTAATCATTTAGAAGGGTTTGGATGCTGGATGAATCAATTCATTAAAAAGTTCTGATTTAAACAAATCATTTGACTTCCAAGCAGACGTCTCTCATGAACTCTCTTAAACAAGGAGTATTAGTAAATAATGACTAAATTTAAAGTTTTGGAGCACTGTGATTCAATCTGAAATGAGATTTTGAATGGTGTAAACAAATGGTTTATTATCTTGTTTGTGACTGCTGATTTCGTCTCTTGACCTCTTGACCCCTCATGTCCTAGTTGAGTGTTTCCATTTTAAATTAGGAACAGTTGTCTCTTTATTACAATGCGGCAGACACTTAAAACAGATCTGGAGCATCATGAATATCATTTGTATATTCTCCTCGCAGAGGCCAGAGGCGGCTAATCTCACTCAAGGAGGGGAATGCTTCTCTCTTCAGCCCTGCTAGCCCACTTTCGGCTTGTCCTCTGTGGATTTGTCAGATGAGATTCCCTGGAGACTCCTGGCAGCCGTGCTTATTTCTACTCACCTCATGAACCAGCTCTCTGTTATGCAACTTCCCACTTGGGTCCAGGTCCACCAGAAATCTCCCAATTTGTTTTCAGGTGCCCAGACTCTCATACAGGCTGGTCTCTCTCCACCTCCTGATTTTGCTTTCTCTCTCTCTCTCCTAGGCACTCCCTTGCACACCACTGCATGACAGATTTGGGGCTTTCATGGTCTATGCTGCTACATCTGTTTGATTCCAGACCTTTAAACTGGTTCATTCAGTGACCTGGTTCATGTATCATGGGAATCTTCTCTCCATTTATTTTTTACATTACACATAGTAATTGTGATGGTGCCTTTTAGGGATATCCGGCTTTAACAACATTTCAAAAAGCAAAACATTTTGCCACATTTATAGGTTGAAGATGAACATAATCCATTCATATTGCAGCCAGTCTGAATTTTTAAAATTGGTCTAAATGTGTATATGCTAATGTAGAATTATGTAACTATTTTCTGCAACACCTCATCACAGATAAGGGATGACAGTTTAATTTGAGCCAAGGCTTTGGATGTATTTATTCAAAGGATGTAGACTGTGAAAACGAGCAGGAGTTGATCAACAGCACCCTGTCATTTCCTACATATTCATACCTGTTTCCTCTGATCTCGGGGTTGAAATAGAATATGGAACCATGCAGGTTAAAATTGCAAAGGATTGTGGTTGGTTATTTGCTCAGCTTTCCAATATCCTTAAAATAGGTCTTAAATTGCCTCTACGCCTCCAGAGAGAGACTAAGAAATGGGACATGAACGCATGTTCAATTATTCACCACAGGAAATTTCAGTGATTGATGTTTTTTTATCGATGATATACCATTTTCAGTCAGAAGAGGTCTAGCTGAGCTTTTGTTTGCATTTTTCCACACGTAAAATGCCTGGGATTTAAATAAACATGTATTGTGAAGCGATATGGTCAGGTTGAAATTGATACCACGTATATTTACATTTAGGCTAAGTTAAATTATGGATTTTCATTGCACTTGGCAAGCTTAGCAACACAACAGAGTAGTGTATTTGCAGAACAGGTTTGCGTATAGTCATCCTGTATGACATTTTTTATATTTATGTCACCCTATTAGAGAGAGTACACAGTCTTGTAGATACCTGTATTTAATCTACCTTCAAAATAAAGGATATATCTACAGCAATACA
This sequence comes from Labeo calbasu, assembly GCA_019740295.1. Classification (NCBI taxonomy): domain Eukaryota; kingdom Metazoa; phylum Chordata; class Actinopteri; order Cypriniformes; family Cyprinidae; genus Labeo; species Labeo calbasu. Next base: position 12,176 of record JAHKKF010509683.1, read on the forward strand.
TGATTTTTTTTGTCAAAGACATTTACATGACTTATATCTGTCCTTGACACATTTTTAAACTAGACAGTAAATTATTGATGGGGCGGGAGGCATACTGTAGTACACTTCTGTTTGTAAGAGAAATTGATAAAGGCACATATCCGCTATGACATGAGGGGACTATTTCATGCTAAATGTTCATGAAAATGTTTTCTTTAAGCAAAGCTATTAAGTGCCGCCTACAAGATAAAGAAAAATCCCTGACATGTTTTCAATATGTAAACAGTAGGTTGGTGATTAGCAAATTGTAAATAGAGTTTAGTTTATCCAGTAATTGACTGGATCTTTTACTTGAAATGAAGTGGATAAACACAAACACATTATCTTGGATGATGTAACAGCTTTATGGATGATAATATCTTGTTGTTTTGATCTCTTACCGTTATTCGCGTAGAAGCTTCTAATGTGAATCCATAATACAGAGTGTAAACGGCTTTCTGCAACATCAGCTCAAGTGTTCATTAGATTGGTCTTGTGACATAATGCATTATAAAGGTGTGTTAGCTCTAATGAGACATGAGAGGAAGTGGCCAAGACGAAATTAGATTTTTGAAATTAGGCTGACCTGTCATACTTCAATGTAATGATTCCCTGTGTGTCTCACCGTTAAAGTACGTCTTACTAATGTGAGCTTCAGAATGGCCATTAATATCATTGTTTGTTATTGGAGTTACTACATTACTTCATGAAGATTACGCTGGACATTTTGCTTGTTGGGGGTGGTTAAAAATCTGGACTGGAACTGAAACATTATAGTGTCAACTATGCATAATTTATAAAAAAGAAACTGGCAATATGAGTAGGCGATGCCTATAGTAGACCTGGTGTTGTCCATCACTTATGCTTGAATATTTATCTTGATGTTGAGCATTAGTTGTAGTTCTCTCTAGAGAGATATGACATGTCATAACATGATGAAGAAATCTTACCTTATTTCCCTGTGGGTGTAGTGCCATTTAGAGGCATTATGTGCATAAAATGTTCTGTTGTGCACGCTGAAAAGGTTAACAGGATAGTTCAACAGAAAATTAAAGGCCTGCCATCATTTACTCATTCTAATATCGTTTCATTTGGTACGATTTTTCTTTAGGAAAACACAAAGCTCCTGCTTTTAGCAGTGACCAATTCATGAACGAATCATTCTTTTGATTCAGATCTTTCTTATGAATCACTTGACCAAGATATGGAATCGCTAAGGAACATGGTGAAAAAAAATAATGTTATGTATTAAAGCTTGCATTAGGTACAAAAAAACTTTAGCATTCTCTCACAGAACTTTTGTGTTCTCTTGCAAAACAACTGGTAATGGAAATAATATGAGGTGGGAGGAAAAACTATCACTCTATGTGCTTTCTATGCTACATATAATCCATTCAGAATTTGAATAAAAGTGTTGTTTTTCAGGCACGTACATGCTGCAAACTTTCGGGAATAACATCTGCATCTAATTTTGGGATGCACTTTCAAAATGGCAATGGCTGATGTAGTAATAACCATAGCAATGGATGGGAAAAAAATAGATGTCCAAAAACATGTGCATTAAAGGAGAACTCCACTTCCAGAACAAAAATTTACAATTAATTTACTCACCCCCTTGTCATCTAAGATGTTCACGTCTTTCTGTCTTCAGTCGTAAAGAAATTATGGTTTTTGAGGAAAACATTTCAGGATTTTGCTTCATATAATGGACTTCAATTGTGCCTCTGATTTTCAACTTCCAAAATGTAGTTTAAATGCAGCTTCAAAAGCCTCTAATCGATCCCAGCCGAGGAAGAAGGGTCTTATCGAGCAAAACGATCGATCATTTTTTTTCAAAAAATAAAAATTTGTATACTTTTTAAGCACAAAAGCTTGTGTAGCACAGGTTCTGAGATGCGTGTTCACGACTCTACGTATTATTGAATCACGTCGAAAGGTCACACGGAACTACAGACCCAGTGTTTACAAAGCGAACGCACAAAGACTAACAAAGTGCAAGTAAGTCAAACGCTGTTTATAAGCAAAAAGCTACAACGATGTCGGACGATTCTGTGAAAAGTTGTAGGAGAAAATAAGATGGAGTTTTTTGCCATTCTCTACTTTTTTTGAGCCGAAGTACACAGATGATAAACTTAGACGTGATTCGTAGTTGTGATGGGAAGTTCGGATCATTTTACCGACTCGAACCTTTGAGTCTTGTTCAGCAAAATGAACAAATCTTTTTTTCTGAGTCATTTCGTTTATTTTAGCAAAATATAATTAAAATGTTACGTGTTACTTCCCTAACACATCTACTGCTTACACAAAGGTTGATCACACTACAAACAAGACAAAACTATAATGCTATAAGAAACAGAAAGGATTACTTCATTGTTTACCTGGGTCTTTAGTCTATGATTAGCTCACCTCACCGCTTATCTGACAAATTTTTGGGATGGAGTCGTTCGTTCATCACGTGACAGACCCATAAGATGAACGAATGACTCAAAAAACCCGAAGACCCGAAACAGGTGAACTAATTCCAGTACAGAACCTAATAGGATGTTGCGCATGCATGACTGAACGAATCACTCCCCAAGACGACTCGTTCTTTCTGAGTCACAATAAAGATCCGTTCGAAATGAACGAATCATTCAAGAATGCGCATTCCAGAGCTACATGAACTTTTGTGCTTAAAAAGTATAAAAAAATTTATTTTTCGAAAAAATGACCGATTGTTTCGCTAGATAAGACCCTTCTTCCTCGGCTGGGATCATTTAGAGCCTTTTGAAGCTGCATTTAAACTACATTTTGGAAGCTGAAAATCGGGGGCACAATTGAAGTCCATTATATGAAGAAAAATCCTGAAATGTTTTCCTCAAAAACCATAATTTCTTTACGACTGAAGACAGAAAGACA
>JAHKKF010509687.1:0-20856 GCA_019740295.1 Labeo calbasu
TGACAGCAGCGGCAATCCACCTGTCACTTAAGTGGCCACGCCCTAAATTATGCAGAACTTTAAGGCTTAATATAAATTAAATGGATGAGTTATAAAAATTAACCCCCCTCACAGTTGACATGAAGGGCAAAATTAGCTATATAGACAAAAAACACTTTTTGAACCAGGCTGTAAACATATTTTTTTCTGCTGTGAAGTTGGGCATTTTAACATGGGTGGTCTATGGGATTGACTCCCTTTTGCAGCCAGTCTCTAGTGGCCAGTCGATGAATTGCAGTTTTAGTCACTTCCGTGTTGGCTTCAAGAGGGAAACCGGGAGGTTGCCGCTTGCAAAACACAAGCACACTGGTTAAACACATCCGTCTAGCATGCGTTTACATAGAAAAAAGAATGGAAATGTAGCGCAATGGAATGGAAATGGCTTTTTGTGTAAACCACCCCATTGGGAAACCTGTTTGGAAACAGTTCTTCTTTCAATTCCAACTGGTACCGCTAGGCGCATGGTAAATCTCTCATAGAAGCTTTAACACATAATGGCCTGAAGAGCTGCTTAGTAACAACAGTATTATAGTAAATTCTGACTGTCTCCTACTCTCTGTGTTTGATGGATCTGTGTGAGGGCAAAGGGTAGATCATCTGGACTGTTTCTCCTTCCTTCTCTCGACCCTCCAGCAGAACCGCCTGTAACTCTGGACAGGAAACTCCAACCACTTCTTTCCATTTACGCACTTAAAAAAAGTACAAAATGGTTATCAGTCTATTAGTAAACTTTATGTTCCACTTGTAACTGCAGGTATTTCCTTACCTTCTGTCAAATCCATGTAGACCAGGAAGGCAGCATATACTTGAGCACTGTCACCGACATCCAAATGCATCAGGTCTTGGTACTAAAGAGAAGATTGAATTAAATTTCACTTCCTAAGTGAAATTTAGTGCATCAATTTGTATTATCATCACTTGTTCTTACGACGGTGTGCTGCTGGATCCAGTTCGGAGGATCTGATCGATTTGCTTCGTCCATCATAATTTAACTTCTCCTCCTTTTTTAATAATAAAATGCAAATTTAATCAACGCATGACACAAAATGTTAACAGATTTACCACGTGCACATATAACCATCCGCCCTCGTAAATTACAAATCCTACTACTACAAAGACATGTCTTATGAATATTAAACAAGTTGCTTGGTAACTTTCCTGGATCGTCCAATCACGTGAGAAAGTTAATATTCATGACGCAATATCAGAGACGTTAATTCGCCAGCTGACTGGAGTTTAGCGTCTACCAGCAAATCAGAAATGTTTACGTCATGTGGCGTAATTAATATTCATAAACCTTCGCCATAGTAGTGTTCATGACTTCACAAACTATCATAAGTAGTGGTTATGCCCGTTAAAAAGGTAACTGTCTACTTAGATAATGAATTGTATGGAAGCTGTGGCTTTCAGACCACATTTCAAAGCGGTTTAATGCTTCCCTAGCCCGTTTACATGCTGATAAGTTTTTGACAAAACCATATTGTTATTGTCCTCTCTTTATTTGAGTCCGTGTGGAAACACTACAATATCTCAATGGGCCGAGTCGATAAGTCTCTTTGATTTGAAGACAGATCTATCTATCTATCTATCTATCTATCTATCTATCTATCTATCTATCTGTCTGTCTGTCTGTCTGTCTGTCTGTCTGTCTGTCTGTCTGTGTCTTTTTAAGCAGTCAAAAACACAATTATCCATTCAAAATCTTTATTCATCTTACAAAAGAATTACCCACTTTACAATAACAATACCACACTTATAAGTATTGTATGTCTGCAGCTTAAAAAATACTGTGGTCCACATATACTCTGAAGACATTCATATCAGAAAGACACTCTGAGCTTTCCTCTTTGATACAGTGAATCTGTCCATACACATTTTATTTTTATAATTAATCTCAATTTGCAAAATCTATAACAGAAAACAATCTTTAAAAGCTGAGGTATATAAAAATGACTGTAAACTACCTGCACTGTGTCATAAAAACAACCTTATACACAATAGAAACGCAAGATACACAATATACTTTGGAATATTTGAACGCTACCATTCAAAACCGATCCAATATTATTACAATTTAAAACTTTTTATATTTTAATATATTGTAAAATGCAATTCCTGTGATGCAAAGCTGAATTTTCAGCATCATTACTCCAGTCTTCAGTGTCACATGATCATCCGAAAACATGCTAATATGCTGATTTGCTGCTCAAAAATTCACCATTATCATAAATGTTGAAAACAGTTGTGCTGCTTAAAATTTTTGTTGAAACCATGATACATTTCGATGAATAGAATGTTCAAAAGAACAGCATTTATTTGAATATCTTCACTGTTACTTATAAGTAATAATGTCTTTCAATATCTTTCATCAAATACATCCAGACCGTTTGAAAGTCTCCAGGAGTTGTGCAGTTGGTACCTGAATCTTCACTTCACTCTTAACCATCTAATAACACAACAAAGATGCAACACAGACAGTGTTACTCAACATTATTTGTTTATGTTGAATACAAAGAAAATTGATAGTTTTATCAGCATACAGTTTATAGTTAACAGTGGATTAACAAAGTCTTACCTCTTCCTTTTCTGTAAGTAAAACTGCACTAGCCAGTGCACAGCAAAGGGCCAGATCACTATCAGCACTACAGTGACAGGGGACACGTTGAAAGGCCACCAGGGCAATCTCTAAAAAACAGGATAAATAAAGATACGATTAATAATTTTCTATTAATATAAAGCGTTATTTCAGACGATGACATTCCAAGTATTTTAAGTGACATAAACAAACCTTTTTTGGTGACTTGGACTGCCAAGTTTGGAGAGGAGGGATTTCAGTCTAAAATTAAACATAAGCAAAAAAAAAAAATTGTAAATATCAGCTGTAACTGTACTGAAAGTTTTAATACGGCTATTGAAGTTTTTTATGATATTTACAGTAAAATGCTAAGACCTATTTCAGAATACACAAAAATACTAAGCAGCACTAATGTTTTCAACTTTTATATAATAATAATAATAAATGTTTCTTGAGCAAATAAGCATTAGAATGATTAGAAGGATCATGTGACACTGAAGACTGGAGTAATGATGCTGAAAATTCAGCTTTGATCACAAGAATTAAACTACATTTCACAATATAATAAAATAGGAAACAGCTATTTTAAATTGCAAAAATAATTCACAATATTACTGCTTTTACTGTATTTGAAGAAGTTAAATGCAGACTTGGTAAGCAGTCTAGGCTAAGGGTTGAAGATATTTTGGTGTTGGTCTTACTTGTGATGCTGTGAGAAGCTCCAGCGTGGTCAGTCTGTGTAGCACATCCTGCATATTGTCCTGTAACTGTGACAGTATCACAGTGATCTGTGGGTTAAATGTCTGCTTGTCCGTTCTCTCGTCTGTCTCCCAGCGCTGACCATTTCCTTGGCAACTGTCCTCTGATAAGTTATCATGTTCGTCTGGCAGAATAGTTCCCGTTAACTGGCGGCCTGAGATTATATGAAATATAAATCATCCATTTATAGCTTCTACTGATTCCCATCAAACCTTAACAAGAGTGTATCTCCAGGAGAGAATCTCAGCTGACACTGTTATTAAAATGAAGCACTGCATATAATTAAATTGTAATGAAACAACAACCCTATAAAGCCTACTTTATCATATTTGATACACAAATTCATTTGGCCTCTTTATGATCAACATAATCAAAACTTGACTACTGAAAAACCTGTTGTACACAAATATATATATATATATATATATATATATATACACACACACACACACACTACCAGTCAAAAGTTTTTGGACAGTATGATTTTTAATGTTTTTAACACATTTTAATGAATTTTTATTTGATCCAAAGTACAGCAAAAACAGTACAATTTAGAAATATTTGTACTATTTAAAATAACTGTTTTCTATTTGAACATATTTTAAAATGTAATTTATTCCTGTGATTTCAAAGCTGAATTTTTAGCATCATTACTCCAGTCACATGATCCTTCAGAAATCATTGTAATATTCTGATTTGCTGCTCAAAAAACATTTATTATTATTATAATGTTGAAAGCAGAATTTTTTCAGGTTTCTTTGAAGAATAGAGAGTAGAAGAACAACACTTATCTGAAATAGAAATCTTTTGTAACATTATAAATGTCTTTATCATCACTTTTGATCAATTTAAAAGCATCCTTGCTAAAAATAAGTAAATTATACTGACTATAGTATATAATGTTACAAAAGCTTTTTATTTCAGATAAATGCTGATCTTTGGATCTTTCCATTCATCAAAGAATCCTGAAAAAATGTAATTAACTGTTTTAAATATTGATAATAATAAAAAAATGTTTCTGAAGGATCATGTGACACTGAAGACAGTAGTAATGATGCTGGAAATTCAGCTTTGCATCACAGGAATAAATTACATTTTAAAATAAATTCAAATAGAAAGCAGTTATTTTAAATAGTAAAAATATTTGACATTATTTATGCTTTACCTGTATTTTGGATCAAATAAATGCAGGCATAAATATATATTTATGTATTTATTTATGTTCCTTTTTTTTATATAAAAAACAAGTTTTCTCACTAATATTTCATATGTCAGGCGTTACAGGGTTCAAAGTATGACTTCTTGTTATTATAATATTATAACCAAGCCCACAGTGATGAAAGGAAATCAATATTAATATAAACTACAATAAATGCCACAATGCAATAGTAATAGAGTCCTGCCTTATTAGGAAGTGATTCCTAGCAAAAGTATAATAGTAGTCACTTGCATTGTAAGTTTATACAAATGCTGGTGGAAAATTGGCTTGTTGATCACATTATTACTTGTTGACGTCAGGGCGCTCAAGACCTATTCAAACACTGACTCAAGCCCAACCTCTTCCACTGCCTGCTGAGATTCTGTCAGTTTGGACCGGTCCAAGTGTCGGCGGGTGGGGGACGGGGGGTGTAACTCCCTGTGGTTTTCCATCCTGACTCCCACACTGAGGCTCTCTGTTTCCCCCTTGTTGCACATTGGCCCCAGCCACGCTCACATCTGCCAAATGGACCCTGGGAACTCCCGAACCCTAGGGAAAGCATTGCATACTCCCATTTATATCGCTCTGACATGACATGACAAACAAATAAGCTCTCTCTCTCTTTCTGTCCAAAAATGTCACAAGCCTATCCTTGTACTAACTATCTATTGATGGACTGCAGTTGATGTCACTTAATCCATGTTTTTGCCAAGGATTTTAAAGTCATACTTTGTTTTTTTGCCAAGAATCACTTAACACTTCCAAATCTCTGGTGGTTTATGATGCATCGGAGTGACCACATAGCATGATGGATTTTGTGGACTCAACCCAGCATATACATCACATTAATGATTGCTGTTTCAAGGGTTTGTCTGAATTTGAAGACTTCAATACTAAAGTCAACACGAAAGTCTTTAATAAGTTAATCAGCTTATTAACAAAAGCATTGAGAAATGGTATTGTACTATAGAGTGAATCTGACAAAAACATATCTAGGTCACACTGAGCCTCAAAATTAAAAGAAAAGGTAATCCTATTTAATCCTAAAATTTTAGTTTAGTGTTTTTTGTTTCCCAATTATTCATATGCACTACTTTTCTGCAATTATATAAAATAACTTTTATATTGTTACAAAAGATTTTTAAATGCTGTTCTTTTAAACTTTATATTTATTAAAAAACACTGGGAAAAAAATGTATTACAGTTTCCACAGCTGTTGATAATAATAATAAATGTTTTTTGAGCAACAGATCAACATATTAGAATGATTTCTGAGAGATCATGTGACACTAAAAACCGGAGTAATGATGCTGAAAATTCAGCTTTGATCACAGGCATAAATTACATTAAAATATATTAAAGTAGAAAACTGTTGTAATCATATTTCACAATATTACTGTTTTACTGTATTTTTGATCAAATAAATGCAGCCTTGGTGAGCAAAAGACTCTTTTTCCAAATTATAAAAAAAAAAAATTCAACCCAAACCAGAGAATTACTGCAATACAATATGTTTAAAAATTTAAGTCATAATACAATTTCTACTGAAAAAAAAAACTGAAATAAAAGGCTTTTGTAACATTATACACTATACCATTTAAAAGCTTGGAGTCAGTATAATTTTTGGGAAATAGATTATAGAAATTAATACTTTTATTTAGCAAGGATGCTTTAAATTGATTAAAAGTGATGATAAAGACATTTATAATGTTACAAAATAATGCTATTTCAGATAAATGCTGAAATAGAAATAATAATAAGAATAATACATAATAATAATATAATAATAATAAATGTTTTTGAGCAGCAAATCAGAACATTACAATGATTTCTGATGGACCATGTGACTGGAGTAATGAGGCTAAAAAATCAGCTTTGAAATCACAGGAATAAATTACATTTTAAAATATATTCAAATAGAAAACAGTTATTTTAAATAGTAAAAATATTTCAAAATTTGACTTTTTGCTGTACTTTGGATCAAATAAATGCAGGCTTGGTGAGCAGAAGAGACTTCTTTAAAAAAAAAAAAAAAAACTTTTTCCAGGATTTTTCTAAAATACACACTTCGCACAATTTCCTCATACAGTATATCCAGGTTGTCCAGAATCATGAGAAGGGAATGAATTAAAATAAAAAACATGATTTCATACTGCTTACATGTTGTTTCCACTCAAGATCTCTTATTGGCTCTGTGTTGTTCTTCCTCTAACAGAAACACATGCTGAAGGAGGGTAAAGGGCGAATGCTCCAGGCCATCAGTCCGCGGCACAGCCCCAGCAGCAGCCCCACACGTGAGCGTTCCCCGTCTCCAACCTTCCGTCTGCCCTTCTTCACCAAAACCTCCCCGCCCTCCTCACCCTCATCACATCACAGCAGCGCCCTGTCCGGCTACACCTACGCCGCTCGCGGACAGGCCATCAGCGAAGACGAGGAGGACGACGAAGATTAGAGTGTCACAGCACACCACACATCTGTCTTCCAATACCGGCAATCCAACCTCAGAAACGAAGCAATCCTTACACCATCCATCGGTTTCGCTCTCTGTATTATTACCACATATATGAAGGGTTAAAAAGGAGAGACGTCTAGAACGTTAGTGACCACGAGTCAGTTCCGACTTGTGGAGATTTTAAGTCATCGTCAGCGACGAGATGCTGAATCACATAGGATCGGCAGGGCTTTTTTGTGTTTTAGAACGAACGCACGTTGTATTAATGCGTTTAATTTTTGTTTTTAAATTCAGTTTTAATGTTCTTATCGTAATATATACTTGTTAGACATCTCATAAGTCAGTCGTGTCTCTCTTGGAATGGCTGAGATTGATGTCTAACGTTTGAAAACACCGCAAGGCACTGGAAGATAAATGCAATTATCTAAATACAGGAGCTAAAAAATAATGAAAATTGTTTGTTCGTATCGCAATGGCGCATAATCAGTGTTGTTGTGGTTAGTAATTCTACAAATGAGAAAAATACGCCAATATTATACAGGCATGGCTGCAGTGGAAAATGAAGTTTGCCTACTTGAATTTGGTGTGCTTTAGTAAAGGTCAGAATTCCACATTTGAACACTGTGTTTCAAAAATATATGCTTAATAATATAAAGAGTTGTCTGTTTTTACTGTACTGCACAGTGCCCTGTTCATCTCTCACTGTGATCGTTTTCTTTCAAAGAGCTCTTAACGAATATCCTAAAACTTAGGATGAAGGGCTAGTTTTCCAAGTTCAGTGTGTAGTTTCATAATTGGGTTCTGCAAAATGAGTCTTGCACGTTTTGAAGTCAAACCAGTGGCGCTGTTTATTAGTGTTAAGGAATGAAACCACTTAAAAGGAATATTCTGGGTTAAATACAACTTAAACTTAACCATTGGTGTCTAGTATGATAGAAAATCATGACTAAAACATTTTGACAGTTACACACAATGCAATTTTTGGAGCAATCATTGTTTTAGAGACAAAATGAATGACAGCATGATGTCTTAAGCTTAACTTGTGTTCAACCCCTAACATGCCCTTTGAAGAGCTTTTTTATGTACATGTATGGATATGCAATGGTCAGTTTCAGACAGTATGTGTTTAAATTGCGATCGTAACACCAGTGATTATAATATCTGCATTGTTTTGTCTCGTTTCATAATTTGATGAGAGGCAGAGGCTCAACAAACTGCTGTCCAGACTTGCACTGATGTCAGAATTCAACTGTTTGTCTGCAAATAGTTGGTGCTTTACTTTCATGGTAACGTCTATGTTTTTCCAGCCTCTGACTTTTCCTTTGCACAAATTAAGTGAATCTAGGAGAGATTATTATTTTATTAACTTTGCCTTCCCTTATCCTGTCAGCCTTTGATTGTACAGGATGTCAGCAGACGCAGGAAGACAAATAAATAGTGTCTAATGTACAACAGTGTTGTGGGGGTTTTTGTCCCTGCCATCTAATTTACTACCAAGATGTAACATATTTACTTATGTTAAACGTAGCACGGTGTAAATATGAAGATATCACTTTTGACCAGTAGGTGGCGCTGTTATCAAGTTGATGTGGTGTGTTCTGTCTGAGGTGACAATGGCACACAAAGTGAGTGGTGTCAATATGTAGCTTTGCAGAGATACAGCCTCAGACATAGTCATCATGATTCAAATTTGTTGCGGTAATATACAAAAGCAGTTTTGTCTATTAACAAGAAACCCATAACTTTTTGTCAGCACAGTCCGAAGATGATCTGATTCAATTTTGGTGAAAATCAGACCAACGTTTTAGGAGGAGTTTGCAAGAAGTAGATTTTCAACATAAATCAAAATGGCGGACAGGAAGTTTGGCCAACCATGGCAAAATTGGCATTTATGCTCTTGGCATGACCCAAGGAATATTTTAAGACCAGTTTCGTTACAATAGGCAAATGCAGTGACTCCCAGCCACGTTCCTGGAGGCCCCCAAACCCTGCAAATTTTGCATCCCTCCTTGGTCTGACACACCCATTTCAGGTCTTGGAGTCTCTACTAATAAGCTGATGATCTGAATCAGGTGTGTCTGATTAAGGAGACATGGAAAACACACAGTGTTAGGGGGCCTCCAGGAAAGTGGTTGGGAACCACTGGGCTAATGTAATGAAAAGTTATTAGTGTTTTTTTTATTTCATTATTAATGATTAATGAATGGTTTACCCGTCTTGACCAGTAAGTGCCACTGTCGAGGTGCCAATGGCACATACAAAGTTTTGTGTCAATATGTCAAAGTTTAGCAAAGATACAACATCAGACACAGTTTGGCATCATTCCAGCAAATTCATTGATGTGTTAAACGATAACCATTTTGTATATTGTCACAAAATCCATAAGTTTTTGTCTGAAAATGATCTGAGTCAAATTTGGTGAAAACTGGACCAACAGTCTAGGAGGAGTTCGAGAAAGTTTTTCAACATTAATCAAAATGGTGGACAGGAAGTCCGGCTGACTATGGTAAAATTGGTATCCATGTTCTCGGCATGACACAAGAAATATATTAAGACCAGTTTCATTACAATAGGCCAATAAACTCAAAAGGTATTAGCATTTTATAAAATTTCATTGTAACTTTTGACCACAAGGTGGCTCTTCCACACAACTTCTTGAGTACTATTAAAAAGACACGTACCGAGTTTCATACGGATACACATTCATAAAATATAGCATTTTAATACAAAATTCAAAATGGCCGACATCCAAAATGGCTGATATGGTAAAACTGGGTATGGTTTGACTCCGCATGATTTTTGGCCAAAGCATTCGGAAGTTATAAGCAAAAATAGCCATTTTTCATATCTCCTGACCATTAGGTGGTGCTGTGCCGAAACTGTGCAGGTAGCCTCAGGTCATGGTTATTATAACACACAAAAAGTTTGGTTGCGGAGATATAGACTACATCCATTTCTGCGTGCTCTTCGTCGAATTAATTTGCGTGTTATTCAAGAACAGTTTGACTGATCAACTTGAATTCCGTAACTTTTTGCCAGCATGGTCTGAAGATGATCTGAGCAAATTTTTTGTGAAAATAAGACAAACCGTAAAAGTATGTTTTTCGATCTATTAAAAATTTAAAAACTTGCCCTTACAACTTTTAACTTTGGTGTCCATTTGACTCGCCATGAGCTGAGGATTCAGAGGAATTTTCCTTCTAGACCTTACGGTTCAAAAGTTATTAGCATAAACATAAGTGAAACTTTGGACAAGTAGTGACGTTGGAGAGTTTGAGTTAGAGAGTCTAAACTTACTATGGTTAAAGTAGAAGCTGTCCTTTATCGATGTGTCAAATTTCGTAATTTTCCTGCTAGCGGTTCTACGAGCTGCCATAGACTCAATAGCGGAAGAAGAAGAATGCCAACAGATGCAATGGTGCTTGGCCCATAATAACATGGTAAGACACACCAATTTGCAATGTCAAGCAGCAAAACAAGCTGTTTTGTACAGCTACATTGACCAAAATTATAAACGCAACACTTTTGTTTTTGTCCCCATTTTTCATGAGCTGAACTCGAAGATCTAAGTCTTTTTCTATGTACACAAAAAGGCCTGTTTCTCTCAAATATTGTTCACAAATCTGTCTAAATCTGTGTTAGTGAGCACTTCTCCTTTCTCCTAATCCATCCACCTCACAGGTGTGGCATATCAAGATAATGATTAGACAGCATGATTATTGCACAGGTGTGCCTTAGGCTGGCCACAGTAAAAGAATAAAAGGCCACTCTAAAATGTGCAGTTTTACTGTATTGGTGGGGGGTCCAAAAACCAGTCAGTATCTGGTGTGACCACCATTTGACTCACGCAGTGCAACACATCTCCTTCGCATAGAGTTGATCAGGTTGTTGGTTGTGGCCTGTGGAATGTTGGTCCACTCCTCTTCAATGACTGTGCAAAGTTGCTGGATATTGGCAGGAACTGGAACATGCTGTCATATACGCCGATCCAGAGCCTCCCAAACATGCTCAATTGGTGACATGTCCGGTGAGTATGCTGGCCATGCAAGAACTGGGGTGTTTTCAGCTTCCAGGAATTGTGTACAGATCCTTGCAACATGGGGCCATGCATTATCATGCTGCAACATGAGGTGATGGTCGTGGATGAATGGCACAACAATGGACCTCAGGATCTCGTCACGGTATCTCTGTGCATTCAAAATGCCATCAATAAAATGCACCTGTGTTTGTTGCCCATAACATACACCTGCCCATACCATAAACCCACCGCCACCATGGGCCACTCGATCCACAACGTTGACATCAGCAAACCGCTCACCCACACGACGCCATACACGCTGTCTGCCATCTGCCCTCTACAGTGAAAACCGGGATTCATCTGCTTGAGGCAGAGAACACCTCTCCAAAGTGCCAGACGCCATCGAATGTGAGCATTTGCCCATTCAGGTCGGTTACGATGACGAACTGCAGTTAGATCGAGACCCCGATGAGGACGACGAGCATGCAGATGAGCTTCCCTGAGACGGTTTCTGACAGTTTGTGCAGAAATTCTTTGGTTATGCAAAACGATTGTTGCAGCAGCTGTCCGGGTGGCTGGTCTCAGACGATCTTGGAGGTGAAGATGCTGGATGTGGAGGTCCTGGGCTGGTGTGGTTACACGTGGTCTGCGGTTGTGAGGCCGGTTGGATGTACTACCAAATTCTCTGAAACGCCTTTAGAGACGGCTTATGGTAGAGAAATGAACATTCAATTCACGGGCAACAGCTCTGGTGGACATTCCTGTAGTCAGCATGCCAACTGCACGCTCCCTCAAAACTTGCGACATCTGTGCCATTGTGCTGTGTGATAAAACGGCACATTTTAGAGTGGCCTTTTATTGCGGCCAGCCTAAGGCACACCTGTGCAATAATCATGCTGTCTAATCAGCATCTTGATATGGCACACCTGTGAGGTGGATGGATTATCTCAGCAAAGGAAAAGTGCTCACTAACACAGATTAGACAGATTTGTGAACAATATTTGAGAGAAATAGTCCTTTTGTGTACGTAGAAAAAGTCTTGAGTTTCTTGAGTTCAGGTCATGAAAAATGGGGGCAAAAACAAAAGTGTTGCATTTATAATTTTGGTCAGTGTAAAAATAGCTAGACGCGGATGAGACCATTAGCCAGACCCATAAAATCTACAAATGGCCACGCCCACTCTTACAGAAATCAGATAGAGGCAGATAAGGTAGGCTATTTTAAAAATGGTACATTTAAATGTGGAGTATGTACTATTGACAACTAGCAGTTAAAATGGGTACTGCAGTCCAAATTCAAAATGTTTTTCCCGCCTTCCCCTCATCAGACGCGATGCTCATACAGGTTGCCAGATTGAGGACATGCAACAGGAACCGGAACAGCTGACGATGTTAGATAATGGAGGTAATGAGCCTCACACTGCAAGTTTTACACTGCGTTTTAATGTGTCTCTGGTCATTGAGCTTTTAAATGGATGCCGAGGTTTTTATAGGCAGGGTAGAATTTGAGATCTCTGAGCCAGTTTGTTGGCTGCATTCAATATGCTGTGTTTTCCAACAACTGGCAACCCAAGGTGTCAAAATGCTATTGGTTAAACTGGCAGTGGGTGGAAAGACAGAGCAAATCAAAAACAGACATCTGACACGGAATGCACATTTTCAATGCAGATTAACTGGCTGCAGCTGAACTTAGTATGCTTCCTAAATACCTCAAATGTATTATGGTGTTTTTATGCTTTGGTACAGTCGAAAGGCACCTTTAAAAGATAAAAGAAGAACTATGGAGAATAATAAATTATTGCTATTGTGTGAATAATGTAATTAAAAAGTCTGATTTTAAAATTTAATACAATCTAATTACAAGCAGTAAATTTTTTAAATCTGAATGCGTAATCCTGATTACATGTAATTAGTTAGTTCCCAGCACTGGACATGTGATATGTAAACTGAAGAAAAATGTGTCTGTGAAAGACAAAAACACACCAACACAATGTTTTTTTTTTCCCATTATTTATTTATACTGAACTAAACAGTCACAGAGAGATAGAGATACGATACTGAGAGTATGACCAATGGGAGAATAACCAACGACAAAATAGACAGTGGACCCCAACAACAGCAAATCAGAAAGCTGCGCTTTGACTGACAGACACACACTGCTCTCCACTGGATCTGTTCATTACAGCACTCGTACAAACACGGACAGGTAACTACGTTTCACATTTGCATATTTCTGTAATTAGCCTTTTTAATTCTTCCACAAATTTTGAGGAGAGGGAAGGAGGGAAACATAGTATATTTATAGAAGAGTAAGAGCTGGTCCCTCCACTCAGCGGCTCATTAGCAGCGCGTCTCGTAGATTCCGCTGCGTCCGATGTAGCGCACCCATTTAATCACATCGTGGTCACTGTAGTTGAGTTTCGACTCGAATACCTTCAGGTAACGCACCTTCAGCCCCGAGGGTGCAAACGGAACCTGAGACAGAGGAAGATAATGGATGAAATACATCAGAGAAGTGTGCCAGGAAAAGGGTACCAACTGTTAACAACTGGATATGTCAGGCAAACTATTATTTTACATAAAATATATAACAATAATAATATAAATAAATGAAAAGTAATTGGTTTTAATCTAACATTTGTACAAACCTCCCCTAAAAATGTAACTGATAATAATTTTTTACAAAAACAAGGGAAAACAATAACCAAGCTAAAATGATTTTATTCATTAGAAATAAGCCCATTTTAATTTAGGAGAAATGCAAGATGGTAAATTCATATTTTGAGTAGAATTTTTTTTTTTTATGTCTTTATGCATTGGTAAAATAAAATCACATAGATCAGGGTTTTAAATTGTATCCAAACGTGTACAATATTTAGATAACAGTTACCAAAAAAAAAAAATAATAAAAATAAAAATATAAATTCTTTCAACCCTATTACCCAGGTTATTTAGATTTATTGGTTATAAACTATCCAAAGACCTCCAGCTTATAGTTAGTTACAAAAACTGCCACAAATCTCTAAATTATTAAAATATAAATACAGTCAACTCTGTTAATCAGCATTTTGACAAAAAAAGACCACATTTTTTCTTATCTATGAGAAATACAATGTTTGTAAATAGATTTTTTTAGTAGATAATTTGTTTTATTTTTAAGTTGCTAAATTAAAACATAATATTTAGTTTGATATCCTAAGAAAGACGAACAACATTTTCTGAAGGTAAAGCACCTTGTTTCACTGACCATTTGTTGAAAGGAAAAAAAAAAAAAAACAGGAAAAAGCTTTGTTCCATTTATGTGGAAAGCAGCATTTCTCAACGTGGAACTGGTCAAAAACACTCACCTCAAAGTTCATGGAAATGGGTGGACGGGCCCACTTCTTCTTATCATTAGTGGGCAGTAGCTCAATCTCAGCACTGATCTGAGACTCCTTCATTCCTGCCATGCGTTTGATCCTGAACAGACAGACAGACGGGATGACATGAGTTTTTACACAAGCACCAAACGCAGAGAAATGTCAATAAGACGGTGACACTTACTTCCACACGATGGCGTTCTCACTGGCCTTGTATTTGGCTTTTCCTTTCATACAGATCACCTGCACTCCACTAGTGTTCAGAGGCGTAGGAATGCGCACCTGTTCAAAACATTCACCTCATATATCATCTGACAAACTTTCAAAAACAAGCCGTGTGAAAATCTAATGTTAAGTAGATATATTCTGACCTCTATTTTCTGTGCCAGGAGCGAGGGCTTGAAATTAGATTTGATGACAACTTTGACCTCCAGCTTTGTGCGTCCAACCTCTCGAACCAGCGGAATGACCCGGAAGGGCAGAATGATGTCCTTAGTGGTACGATACCTGCACGTGCAGATTGAAGACGCGTTAAGACACAGTCAGACTCTGGAGTGTGAAGACAGACGGATGCTGAACTGACCTCATGAGCTCATATTCTCCATCAGGAGGGATGAAACTGATGCTGCGCTCGGAGTCGAACTTGCTGAGACGCACACACTGATGGAAAGTGCAGTCATCGATGGCTATGGACTGTTTGCCACTGGTGGAAATGACAGAGAAATGAAGGTGAGAGTTTGATATCTGGAAAATACTAGAATAAACTGTACATATACTGACAACGTCACTGACAAAATATCCAAAAATCACTTAGAATACTTATGGCCAATAACTGACAACATCCATGTCATTTACCAGTATGAAACCTACACTACTGTTCAAAAATTTGAGTAAGGTTAAAAAAAAAATATATATACACTTTTATTCAGCAAGGATGCATTAAATTTTTCAAAAAGTACAGTTAAGACATTTATGATGTTATACATTTAAAATAAATGCTGTTATTTTCTATTCATCAAAAATCTGGCAGAAAATTTCCATGGTTTTCACAAAAATATTAGCATAATAATTAGAAACCGTTCTTGAGCAGCAAATCAGCCTAATAGAATGATTTCTGAACGATCATGTGACACTGAAGACTAAAGTAATGATGTTGTAGGGCGCTATAATTTCCGCTATGCGGAAAATGCGAACAGAATCACGGAATCGTCATAAAAACGGAATTTAATGAATAACGCGGAATGTCACGGAATTTGTCAAAGTTTGAATGAATTAATCAAAAGTAGATCATTACACTTAAATCAAACCCCAATAGGGACTAGTATCAGTAAATATTATACCACAAAAATACCATTTAAATGTGAATTCTGCATGTTCTGCGTGTCTCTGTTTTAATGAATGGAGTAGACGAGCGGTTTTGTTTACTACACACACTGAAGCACGCGTGACCCTCGCGGTGATTCCAGCATTTGACCGTTTCATTTTAGGAAAACTAGCGTCATATCATATATACACAGAAATGTAAAGGTAAACACGGCAACCTGTCAAAATAAAAGTTCGGTTTAACTTGAAGACATTGTGCCAGAAATATATTACTACTATTACTACTAAAATGAAACAAACATTATTTTTTAGGGTATAATCACACAACATTTCTTCCATGTTTTAATTTTAATAGTAAATCCCCTTTGTTTGCCAAAAAAAAAAAAAAGCTTAATTTTCAATAATTAAACGATAAATAAAATTAATGTTTTATGCCTTCATTTGATAACCAGAACATTTTAAATACACAACACAGAATTGAGGGCAAAAAAAAAAAAACTTTAAGGCTATTTTAGCAATAAATTTGAATAAATTAAGTATGCATCCAAATTATTAGACATGCTAAAACACAGAATTTGATAACAATAAAACATACGGTGAAAAAAATAAAACGTTTCTTAGGGCCCTAAACATATAATTTTTGTTAAAACATTTATTAAATTGATGTGAAATTGTATAAGTTTCATAATTTTAATTAATTAGACATTTTTACCATGAAAAAGGAGTTGAGAAAATTTTAAACGGAAAAAACGGAATCCAGAAAAATTTAAATGGAAAAAACGGAATTTGGAAAAAAATAAAACGGATTTCACAGGGCCCTAATGCTGAAAATTCAGCTTTGATCACAGGAGTAAATTACATTTGAAAATATATTCAAATAGAAAACATTTTAAACTGTAATAATTTCTCACAATGTTACTGTATATTTAATCAAATAAATGCAATCTTGGTGAGAATAAGAGAAATCGAACAACTCCAAAACTTTGAACAGTAGTGTACTTTTATGTTTTAAAAGTTGTTTAGAATGAAATTTGAAATTACATTAATATTCTTATGTAATCTGACACAGAAAAAGAGTAGCGAGATGTAAAAAAAAAAAAAAAATAAATAATAATAATAATAATAATATTTACAATGCTGGTCAAATTAGACTGATACAATAATTTTAAAACTGCCAATATTGGTCAATGTGTATTATATATAAATAATACATAAAAAAAATCATATGTTGTACAGCACAGCTAACATAAAACTGAACACAGAAATATAAAGATACAATACCTTCCCCCTAACTCACTGTGGTAGCACAGAGAAAAAGAGACGCAACAAAAACAGACAGCTTCAAAAATCAAAATAAACCACACACTTTACAATCAAACAATTTTTTTGAAAATTCTGGATCAGGAAACACAAAATCCAGACAAAAAGACAAACGTAATTTTCAAAGCAAATAAGAGAGGAGACAGACAGGCAAAAGCGCTACATAAACGTGAGGCGCTCTGAAACCTTTTCCCAGGATCATCAGTAGTTCCTCCTTTCCCCTGTTTGTCAATGACGATTTTGTCATTCATGCCAAACTTGCATTCAGGCATTCCGCTCAGGTAGCTCTTCATCACCACACGGCCAGAGACGTGAGCGCTCAGGACCTGACCTGTCGTGATGACACGAGGTAGAATGTGAATGGTTTGGCTCTACAGTAATAACTAAAAAAAACACACTGATGTGTCCTCGGGTAGTGCTGTCTCACCCTGTGGAGACATGAGCAGGTTGACACTCTCCAGCACATCCAGGAAGAGCTCGTTACGGCGGTACTTGATGCCTTCACGACGCCAACCGATTTGCCCGGTCACCTGGCTGGTGATCTGAGACTGCTCCTCCTTAGTCTGAGGACAGTAATGGACCACCGAAGATTTAGAAAGGTCACAGATAACTTTGAAGTGCAGTTTAAGTGTCTAAATACTTTGGAGCCACTAGTATTATAGTGTAATTTGAGAAAGACTTAAATACATTTATACATACCTGATGCTGCAGTCAGACACGTCCAGATAAGCAAGAAAAAAAGAGAAATGATTTATATTAGAATCTGCACAGACAACATAGGCAGAGCTCCAAAAAACAAACAAAAGGCCCACTGCCCAGAAGATATTGCAAATAATTTAAATCTTGATTTTTTTCAGAACGTTTTACAGATTCTCGATTTATTATGATTTTTAACTAGTCAACTTGAAAATGTAACTACAACATGATTCAAGTAACGTTTTCTTTATTAACCCTCTAGTTAAAGAAAATTATTTTTCAAGTGCACAACACATGATGTAAATGTTAAATCACTTGTTAAACGTCTTTGCAAAAAAAGATGCATGAACTACAACTACATCTTGTACAAACTTGTCTAATACATATTAGGAAATAATACGAGGAAAACGCTTTAAAAAAATCTAGTCAAGGTATTTCAAATTCAAAATGACTGAAGGTGTAACACTAGTAGACTATTATTAACTATAAATGTTCTGTAAAAACAATAAACAGCAGCTTTCAGCCTGTCACCACGATGCAAACATGAAATATCAGATATACAGTAGTAGATCTTCACAGGTTCACATGTTTTTTGATTGTGCTGCTTTTCCATAGTTTTTCTATGTAAACATGGACACATTTGACCGTTGCATTCATGTCTCTTGCAGTGTTTCATGCATGAAACAGCATTATAAAAACGGGGTGCTCAAGTTAAAAGAAGTTCACTCCCATCTTCTTGCATGTTTTTTCACTGCCCATGTTGCATCTAACGTTTGGTAATGTTTCTATTCAAAATCGTGATTCCTCGATTTACAAAAAGTAAAATCGTAGCAAAACATTAAATTCGAATTAAACAATAAAAATGGGATTTTTATATATGCAACTGTCACTTGCTTTACTGATCCAGGAATAAATGTATCATGTACATGCATTTTTATCCCTTTCAGATGTAAACATTTAGTAATATCTGTAAAATCCAATTGAAAAAATTCTGGTTGTCAACTTTCTACACTTGTCAGCAAAAGTTTCTTTGTAAAAAAAAAAAAAAAAAAAAAAAGCCTAACATCTTATAAAAACCAAATATTTATATGTGAAAGTTATATATAATTTTCTAAATCTAAATATACATAAAATATTTAAAATGTCCCTTTAATTTTTTTTTTTTAATGTCAATATACAATATAAACAAAATTACATTTAGAATTTTAAAATGTATAATTTTTTTTGTGCTGGGGACAAAAAAATGTTGGGAAGGCAAGTAGAAAATCGTGTGTTTCAAAAAAAGGGTTTTAAAAATAGAAATAATTATTTTATTAGAAATAGTCTCTTTTATATGGAAGCCTGTATCCACCACTGAATAAAAAAATTAAAAAAAGGTAATTGTGACTTTTTATCTCACAATTCTGACTTTTTTCTTGCAATTCCAAGTTTACGTCTCGCAATTCTTTTTTTTAATCTCCGAATTGCATGATACAAACTTGCAATTCTGAGAACATATTTTTTTCCCTTCAAAATTAGACTTCATAACAATTGCTAGTGTATATATATGACATCTCACAAACCAAAAAAAAAATCTGAATTGTGAGACACAACCTCGCATTTGCAGAAAATGAAAAAAGTCAGAATTGTGAGGTTTTAGCTCACAGTTCTGACCTTATTTCCCACAACTGTGAGTTTATCTCTCACAATTCTGAGAAAAAAGTCAGAATAGCGAGGTTTAAACTATTGTGAGATAAGAAGTTGCAATTACTTTTATTATTATTATTATTATTAGCATATTATTATTTATTTAGCATATTCTCCTGGTCCTTAAATAAAATTACAATAATACAATATGATTTAAGTGCTAAAACTTAAAACTCTAAAAATGTATAAACAGAAAAGTATGGGAAACTTCTTACCTGGCCTTTGATGCCCTGCTGGGTAATAAAAGTCTTCAGTGCTCCTGTCTCTGAATTTTGTGGGTACCCAAAGTCAAGAATCTCTGTACACACACACAAAGAAATAAATGAATCATTATTCTGGAATGAGACACTCAACGCCTCAAGAACTGTTTTAAACACTTTGTCTCCAAGTTTCATTTAGCCAACAATTTATTTTTTCAGCTGTTGGACGAGGCTTCCTGGCCAGCTCATGGTTTAAGATGCACCTTACCGCTAACAGCGGACGACCTGCCAGGAAAGCATACCATTTAGAGGAGGGTGAGCTTGGTTTGAGGTAATGCGGTTAACTCAGGCACACAGAGGATCAGGTAGAACTGGAGGAGAACAGCGTCAGGAAATAATTTATGTGTTTCTGAACCAGCCTTACCATCCAGCAACTCGTAGATCAGCACAAAGTTGTTCTTGATATTCTCCTCGCTGATCTTCCCAAAGTAGGCCGTCATGACGTCACACATCTTGTAGAGGAACTCGAACACCATAGCGGCGTTGACATTCTGCTTGGTGACAGCAGCCAGCCAGATGTTGGAGCGCTTGACGTGGAAGAAGCTGGTGCGGGCGATGTTGGTGACGGGTGAGCGCACCTGCTGACGGGCGTGGATCACGTTCACGCGGAACGCGTCCACGGCGTTGCGCCTGTGGAGGAGGATAAGAACGTCAGGTCAAAGCTGAGATATTGGAGTTGGGCAGGAAGAGTGAGCACATGGTCACCATCTGCCAGTAAACCCTGGAAGACAAACACTCCTCCTGTCTGCGAACAAAGCTTTAAAGGATGTTCCCTGCTGGCCCAAACCTTCACGAACATCAAGATAAGTAACAAGGTCCTGTTGACAATAGAGCTCTTGCTTGTCTAAAACAAATAAGAGAAGCTCTTTTGAAGAGGTTTATACAAAGAGAGTACAATAAAATTTCTTCCTTGTGATTTTATTTATTTTTTAAATATTTTTAGCAGATTCTGCAACTGCAATCCAATAAACATCAATGCAAAGTTTCTGTTTCATGTAAAGACAAACATTTCCTACAGAAAGGTGCATAATATCAAAAACAGTGTTTCCCCTATCATTATATTAGGGGGGCGCTCCACCCCCCCAACGGTACCTCCCGCCCCCCTTGAAGGTCAAGTTAATTTTATTTTCTATATAGCGCCAGATTACAACAGAAGTCATTTAAGGTTACCT
>JAHKKF010509689.1:0-29696 GCA_019740295.1 Labeo calbasu
TTTATTTATTTATTTATTTTTAGAATTTAGTTTACATTCATTATGATAAATATTACTTACAATTATAATTAATATTAGAAATAAAAATGACAAATACCCATCTAAGATTCAAAAAAGCAAAGCTCAATTTACCACAGTGTTCCACAAGGTTTGTTTATTTATTTATTTGTTATTTATTTATTTAACAATTTACAGTTTACAATTGTTATGATAAATATTACAAAAAATTAGTAGTAATATTCTATATATTAGTTATAAATGCCCAACTAAGATTCAAAAAGCACAACTCAGATTACCCTGATTTTCCACAAGCCACTTTAAATGGGTTGTTGTTTTTTTTCCAAGCCGCTGATGCATAAACTCAATTTGATTGTTTATTTTTAGATGTAAAGGTGATTGTCTGCTAACACCTCGATCCTGCGGGAACTGAATAAACATTCCGGACATGAGGTAACCATGGTGACGCGAATAGCAACCTGCCGCATTTTCACAGGCAGCTTAATGGTCATTGTGGGTGTTGCGGATTCTCCTGACCTGCTGAGCAAGACATCCATGCATCGCCTTAATCAAATTCATAATCTCATCTATTGGTTCCAAGTCCATGTTTATCGCAGATGCATATATTATTGCAGCTCCAGTACAGACTTATAGCCATGAGAGTTTAAATTCAACTGAAACCAATGATTCTCTTCGCTTATCTTATTATCAAATGCATAAAACCACTTTTGCTGGCATTTTATGTGTGTCTACTATGTAGATCTATATATATATTGATGCTATATGGGTAAAGTCTACCAAAATATTCTGTTTTAATAGTTGTATTTTCAGCCTCCAGTGTGATATATAAAACAGCATATGGAGTGAAGGGAATTTCTATTTGTTACTCTGGCTGGCTGTGATTCAAAAGACTTAAGAGAGGCAGTGAAACACGAACAACACTGAGTCATCGCGATTCAGCTGAGAATTCTCCAGATGAAAGCAGTTTGCTCAGTCTGTGAGTTAAAACTATCAAACGCATCCTTCTCTTCGCTGTGTCACGAGGAGTCGCGTCTGTGGCTGCATACGGGACCTTGTAGATAGTTTGTTTGTTTGTTTGTTTCTGGTAAACCTTCAAAGATTAGATTAGGTTTGTTTTGAGAATGAGATTTCAGATTCCAAGGATGTTTCATCAAAGAGATTTTTGCATGGATTTCACGCAGCATGTCATCCAACAACGCAGTCTTTCAGACAAAAGTGCACAAGAATT
Organism: Labeo calbasu; assembly: GCA_019740295.1. Lineage (NCBI taxonomy): Eukaryota > Metazoa > Chordata > Actinopteri > Cypriniformes > Cyprinidae > Labeo > Labeo calbasu. The sequence goes on from JAHKKF010509689.1 coordinate 1,247, forward strand.
AAATATTCACCACCCTTCCATGTATAAAACACACTCCTGCTGTTTAAATACACACACTGAGTTGTTCTAACATATAGTTTCACCCACACAAATAACTTATAAAAGGAATGCATGCATATAATTTAAATAATACACAACAGATAAGAGCATACAAATAAATATGTTTAAAAATGAAATCTAACACATTAACAAATAAACAAATTCTAATACTAGATTGATTGATCTTCCACAAAATGTGAAACGTTCTAAACTCAAGTTTAAGTTTTTACAAAAGTTTACAGTGACATCATGTGGTAGAGATATGAATTGCAAATATAAAAAAATATTTGTTTTTCATGATAATTAGAGTGCATTTTCTTCTCTTTTGGTCACAATTAATGCTAAATTTGGAACACAACTTGCTTAGATTTATGGCTTTGATTTTTCTCAGTTTTAGAATAAATAATATTTTGAAAAAAAAAAAAAAAACATTCAGTATATTGGCAGTTTAAGTTGGAAATTTCATTTTTAGGTCTATGTTTAAAAAGTGGTTAACAGGTCATAAATTTAATTTAGTCCCATAAAATTCCCTTAAAAAAAAAAACAAGGTACAAAAGCTATCACTGCTACAAAAGCTATTTTTCTGTGACAACTTATTACTTATTATTTTTTAATTTTTTAAGGTGCCCAGATAGCACACGTAGATCTGCAAGATGTCTGTTAAAAATCTCTTGGTCTGGAAAGCATCTGCTGTGTACAAACATCTGACAGACGTCTGTAAGATTCTAAATCATAAACATCTTAAAGACATCTAATAAATGTCTTTTTTGATCTGATAGGAAACGTCCTATAGACGAATTGCAGATGAGCAAACACTCTAGACAATACATCTTGCAGATGTCAAATAGTCGTCTCCAAGATGTATCTGTGCTATCAGGGTATGTACATTTTAAGGCTTTTTAATTTAAAAAAAGGATTCTATCTACAAAGTATATGGAATGCAACAACTTTGAAGCTCAGTATCTCAAAACCTCTGAAAATGCAGACAAAACCTTATAATTCCAAGGTGGAAATTTGTACTTATAGGGTACTTATTGCAATCTGGTCTCATGATGAAAACACACCTCTGGGAACTTTTTCACAAGACGCAAAATACGTACGTTTCATGACATATTAATATGTGAAATGTCCACTGAGTGGCACTAAAAGAATGTTTTTTTGTTTTTTTTCATGGAACAGATGAACATACAAACGGTACATTTAATGTGATGGAGGTTTTGTGCGTGTCACCGTAGTTCTGACTTGAAATGTCCATTGAGTGACGCTATAACTCTAATGCTCCATGACGTTTTAAAATAACGTACCATCTGCACTACACCTAAACCTACCGCGTTGTATGAACAAAAGCAATTGTGACGTAAAAACGCAATTGAAGCATGCCATTTTAGCTTGTTTTTCAATCTCTCGTCCATCAGTTTTTATCGTGAGTCATGTTTTTAACGGAATTTGGACCCAAGGATTCAGAATCTGAAGTCCAGGTCAGTGCTGGATGAGCTACTGAGCAAGCTTGTTACTTCTGGAAAGCAAAACATATGGGGTTGTGCCAGGAAGGGATACAGTTGTGGCTGGAAACTAACAATAAGTTACATTTTCTACCTATTACATTGTGTTTTATTAACATCTACACCTACACCAACCTTAAACCTACCTATTACAATAATGCAAAAAATGTAATTATTAAGCTGTAATCACAACTTTGTATGAAAACGATTAATTAAAAGTGTTTGTTTTACTGCCTCTAGTGTTCATTTCTGTTGGAAATTTCTGTTACTTATTGGTACGGATTCCGCGTCTTGCTGAAAAGTTCCCACAGGTATGTTTTCGTCATGAGATCATGCAGCAGCCTTATTGGTGCCTAAAGAATTCACATTAGTAGCCTTTACTTAATGTAATATTTCAGTTTCTTTTAATAAATTTGCAAATCTGCTTTTGCTTTGTCATTATTGAATATACATGATATAATATGAAAATATAAAACGTATATATTAGAAAGCAAGCATATACAGTGCACAGCATAAATGAGTAAGCCCCTCTGAAAGAAATTCAGCAAGACGTTAGGTTTCTTTAGAGATATAATATTCCAGCAACTCTGCTTGATCAGTTACCAAAGTCAAGTCAACTTTGTTGCGCTTTTAACAATACAGATTGTCAAAGCAGCTTTATATTAAATAGGAAAATAGTGTGTCCATAACGTAAAAGGACAACAGTAAACACTCAATTTTCAGTTAAAAAACAGTTCATCATTGAATTCAGTGATGTCATCATCCAGCTCGGTTCAGCTCAAATAGTATTTGTGCAATAGTATTTGATATCACTGGAAATTAAGTGTCCCCATCTAAAGCCCCGTTCACACTACAAGCGACAGGCAGCGACAAAGCGACACGATCCCATTCATTTCATTGGAGAGCTGGCGATTTTTCGGCGACAAGAGCAACATCGAACTACAGCGACCACTGGCGACCGGATGGGGCGTGCTCATTCATTTTTGTTTGTATGTACAGATTTAATTTATATTTACATTATATTTAGTCTTTTGCCTCCAAAATGTTTGTATTTAGCGGCAAGAAACCTGATTTGCTGTCAAGGCAACCAGTAGTGAGAACGCCCACTAGCAACCTCGTCGCCAGCCCCTGGCGACTTGCAGCGACAGATGTGTGAACACAGCTTAAGCAAGCTAGAGGCGACAGTGGCAAAGAACCAAACTCCATCTGTGACAAAGATGGAGAAAGAAACCAGGCTCAGTTGGGGGGCCAGCTCTTCTCTGCCTAGACGAACCAGCAGATTGTTCCATGTTGCAGCAAAATCAGATTGTGCAGAGGACTCATCTCGTTCCTGTGGTCTTGTGCCGATGTACGTCTAGGTGACGAGGTCCTCACTGGGGATCCGTCTCTGGGGCTCATCTAGTTGATGTGGTCTCAGTTGACTTTCAGGGCTGAAGGGGTCATCTCTAGGTTCTGATCTGGATCTAGGTGGCTACGGTGACCTAGGGATAAGAACGAAACAGATTAATATTAATTGTCCTAATTAATGCAGCCTAGCAAAAAAAAAACAGAAATAGGTCTTTAATCTAGATTTAAACTGACAGAGTGTGTTCATGACAATTAGGGTATGTTGAAAAACTCCCATCTCATATTCCCCCTCGACTTCAAAATCATCCTATATCGCTCTTTAACCTTTTTTGTTAAGGATGTTTGATCTTTTTTGCATGTTCACTTTGCAAAGACTGGGTCGGTACTTCTGCAGCGATGTAGGATGATTTTGAAATGATTTTTGAAGTTGAGGGAGAAAATATGATTGAAGTTTTTCGACATACCCTAACTGTCTTGAGCCAGAATACACAGAGTTCAGGGAGAAAGGCAAGACGAGCGTTTGAGATTAAAAAGGTTAAAAAGACCCTTTCTCCTCAGCTGGGATCGTTTACAACCGCATTTGAAGCCGCATTCACACTGCCTTTTGGAAGTTCAAAATCGGGGCACCATATCAGTCCATTTTATGGAGAAAAATGCTGAAATGTTTTCCTCAAAAAACAATTTCTTTACTACTGAAGAAAGAAAGACATGAACATCTTGGATGACAAGGGTGTGAGTTCATTATATGTGAATCTTTGTTTTGGAAGTGGACTTCTCCTTTAAGTATATGTTTAATATTTCAATTTTGCCATCTTTCCATGACTTATATTAGTGATCATTAACCCTTTCACAGGTGAGTTTAAAATATTCTGTCTGACCCCCCAGAGTGAGTTTTTTTTAGGCGACCGTTATTTTAGGACTTTACCTTTATTGTTTCCATGGCGACGCGTCATGATTGTCACGTGACACACTGCAGCCACTATAGCGCTGTATGACAGATGTATCGCTTTTATTTCGTTTTTCCTTTTTTATTCAAAATATTCACATACTAGTTTACCATGTCTTCAACTATCTGATATTCCGATTCACGAATACGTGTAAGTGAGTGTATTTGCCGTTTTAAAACCTTTATAAATTATCTGGATCGTGATCTATAACGTGAGATGGGCGCCGCCATGTTTGTTCGCGCTGCCTTTGAGAGACTCCTGTCAGCCGGATTTAAGGCACGTACATTCACCAGTTTCTCCCGAAATACATGCAAGTAAGGTGAACTGGGAAATGAATGGAGTGAATTGTATCGTTACTTACATTATGTGTATCTGATATGAATCACGTCGGCAAATTATATGGATTGTTATTTCTGCTTCAATGGACATCCGTGTGTATTTTACAAACTCTAAATGTATTGTTTTACTAGTACTTATGTGTATTTAAATGTTTTACGTGGTTGAAAACACTGCATAATTGTGATTATATGACAAGCGCAGCGCGCGTCTCTCTCTGGCTCAGCGCCAGCCAACGCGCGAAAACTCAGTTTGAATTTGTCAGTTGCGTGACGTCAACGAACGTTCTGAATCCCACATGTTTGGACCGTACTCCCAGGGGCACAGAAATTAGAATCCCACATGTGGGACCGTACCGCTCAAAGGGTTAAGAAAAGACATCTTTTATATTTATTCAGAGGGGGTGTACTCATTTATGCTGTGCACTGTACAGTATGTAACATTTTTGTATTTTAAGCATTTTTATGAACTGCATTTAAGTCATTCTGAATGTGCATTCAGGTTACAGGGCTAAAGATGGCTAAAGTCCTGTCAGAGAAGCCCAGCTCTGACTTCCTCTCTGTGTGTTTGAGGTTTCAAAGTGTTTCCGCTCACAGTAAGAGATGTTTAAATGATCACAGTATAGAAGATATTCAACTGGATCAGACAATGAAGATCATACAGCTTCACTTCTGTGAGTTTACCACATCACATATGATCAAGTTGATTTATTTATTTATTTGATTGATTGTTATTTTAATGAATGTGCTTTTCTTTCTTTCATAGATCTGTTGATGTGGTCTCAAGCCACAGAGAGTCTAACAGACATAGAAGTAACTTTAGGAGCTGATGTGAATATAAGCTGTGATTTTGCTATAGAGGAGATTTACTGGTACAAACAAAAATTACCAGATCCTCCAGTGCTGATCTTATGCTCTTACAGCAGCACAGGAGCAAAATACGAAAACAGCAACTGCAAACTCAAATACTCACTGAATACTAACAGTCGTCTGTTGATCAAACATATCAGCACTGATGAATTAGGAGTTTATTATTGTGTGAAAACTAGTGAACCACTAAAATTCAGCAGCGGAACCAAAATCTACATTACTGGTAAGGTATTTTCTCACTTCAGTTGTACTTTCAATCTATATGATTGATTTCCATATTTAATTACATAGAATTACACTTACATTTCACTGCTGGTAATTTAACTGTGTATGTGACAAATAAAAATATTGAATACACTGTACTGTATTGCACACTTTTAAAACTACAGGTGCTTCATGATGCCGTAGAAGAACCTTTTTTGTTTAAATGGTTCCACAAAGAGCCTTTAACATTTGAAATAGAAACATCTTTCTATTTCACAAAAGGTTCTTGTTGCAAAAGAAGGTTCTTCAGATTATAAAAAGGTAAGAAAAAGATGGTTCTTTAAAGAACCTTTGACTGAATGGTTCTTTGTGGAACCAAAAATTGCCACCAAAATTGCTGTTTTTTTTCTGGTACATAACCAGTGTAAACTTCTACCTCACTCTTGTTAACGTAATCCATAGTTACAATAACGTCTTGATTTCATCTTGTGGCTATTTTGGGAAAAACAGTAGGGGTCCGTTTTTCCCCCACTCGCTATAAAAGGGTGCTGGGAGAACACGTCATCCTCTTTTTTTGTCTTCACTGACCATTTGTTTATGTTACCAGAAGCTAAGCTGGAGGCTTTCCTCTGATACCTGCCGTTTCATGCGGCTTGCGTGTTGTGTGTGTGGTGAAGTGCAAGTGCGGTCAGCTCTCAAGGAAGGTGAATGCGCTCGTTGCATTCATTGCTTGTTTCTCGTAAGGGATAGGCATAAATTGAATGTGCTTAACTCATGAGGAGACAGCTTGTGCTCATCGTGATGCTTTGGTGGGACTACTGAGAAGTAAGGTGATTACTTCACCATTTACCTGAGTTGTATTACCCGAGTTTGCATGAGTGCGTTCGGCTCTCGCAGGGGAATAGCAATGCATTTGTGGCGGCAGCTCTGTTCTTGCTTGATTTCCTAGGTAATCTAGCATGTGGGCGGAGCATGTTTAGCTCCCGCAGGAACTGAATATATGCTGTGTGTTGCAGTGAGAATTATCTGCCATTGCCTGCAATTCACGGTTCAGGGACAGAACATGGAAAGGTCCCGACAGGAAATCTCACTAATTTCCTAAGAAATTGCATTGTGTGGGTATTTGCCTGCAGTTCTTGGACAGATGTTTTATGTCATGTTCTTATCAGATATCCACATTACATTTTTCAGGTTGTATGACTTTTTCTGCTCAAGTGTTGGCTTGCAAGCCTTCTTGATCTGAAGCCACCACTTTTTCTGACTGACCGAGTTTAGGCAGGAGCCTCCTGCACTTGCATTGCAGTCTCTCATGCTGGACCTTGATGTTCTGGTTAGTTTCTCTGGTTTAATGTCGCATAGAACTACCTACTCACAGTCCGGTCTCAAGTGTTCTTCGGGATTTCACCTTCAGAATATATCCATGAACCTGAGACTATGCACTGGAGTTGTGGTGGGTGAGTACGATCCATTTCATCTCTCTCTTCATATTTCCATTGCTAGTTTACGTGGCTCACAAACTAGCTTTCTCCGAAGCGCTATGTGGACCTGTCTCTGTGCCTTTTGACTTTGTTACAGGGTAGGACCTCCATGAGCACCTCCCCTGCTGAAGTCAGAACCTCTTGTGTTGTTGACTGATTGTGGTGATGGTCTCACCCGTCTGCACTGGATCCAGCCTGATGATAGTCTACATCTTCGGCCTCATGCTTGATGGATCATGCAGCCAAGCCGCTAGGCTTCTGTGGAAGACTCCTTGGCCTTCAGGTCCCCAGTATAGCGCTGTAACCCCAGAGCTCATGGGTTCTCCATTCAGACTGAGCATTTTCGGAGTGTAATGCTTCATGATGTTCTCCCTGATGTGCTGGCTGGGTGTTTATTTTGAGAAGCTGCCTTGAGGGGTTTCCTGAGATTCGAGTCATCCACTCAACCATCATGCACATTCTCTAAGTTAGAGCTTCTTTTGCTGAAGCGTGGGGGGCTTCACTCCTTAACTCCACTTTGCAGTTAGATAGATGGTTAGGCCCATTTGAACCCCCCTGTCACACTGCCCTTATGGTCGAACCAGTGAATCACCCCTCTGAGGAGTGGGCTTGAGTACAATGCTTTCCCTGAGGTACGAGTGAGAGGTGTTTCTGCGGAAAAACTCCCTTTGAGCTTTCAGTCTGAGGAGGTTATTGGTTAATGGTTATTGGCTCCAGGTTCTTTTGGTCTGGTGAAATGGGACCCATGCTCTCTATCGAGATGGAAAGCATAGGACTGTTTGGCTAACTAACTCTTCGGTCTTTGCTAAACTGTCCTTTAATCTGGCACAGCTTTCTGGTCGAGCTAGGGTGTGCTCCCTTCACTACGAGGGCTAGCAATGCACCTCTTATTCCCAGTTTACATCTATGTTGAGTCGTAGGGACCACCTCAGTGCAAGGGCTGAGAGCGCCCCTCCCGAGAACTCCATATGCAACCATACCGAGTTGTTCGGCCTATCCCTGTTGCCTCCTTGGTCATTTGCCTCCATGGTGGGACCCTGTTGCTGTAGGAATGTGTGATCCCCTTCTAAGCCTGGATCCCATTTTTGATGGTCCCATTTGCGGTTAATCTGCTCCCTAGACGTAGAAGTGCTCCCCTCACTATGGAAGGGTCTTTATAAGCTCCCCACTCCTGGGCAGATCCTGTGAGTCCTCCTCTCTACTTGAAAGCTAGGAACTTGCCACTGGGCTTTGACCGCTTGCTACCGGTTGAGCTAGATCCGTCCCTTTGCTAAGGTCAGCCCTCCGCTCATTGAGCTCCGTGGCAGTGACACCAGGAAGTTTGGCCGCTTGCTGCCTCCCTGATGAGTTATCCTGTTGGTCAAGCCTAGCATTGCTCCCCTTACTTTAGAAGGTTACCTTTGAGCTTGTAAAAAAAACATGCTACCCGATTGTGAGAACTCCTCTCACTCGGTCTTGCACACTTGCTTCAGAGAGCAGCAGCCTCAGGTTGTTGGGCCTTTCTTTGCCTCCCTGTTGGGTTGCACTCTTGTTGGTTGGGTTTTGCTGTGCTCCCCTCACCACAGAGAGTCACCTATCAGTATGCCGCTCCCATATTGAGCGCCCGAGTTCCTTTCCTATTCCAAGAGTTGAGCCTCCCTGGTAGGCCCCTTCTTGGTCGAGCTAGCAGTGCTCCCCTCGCCATAGAGGGTCACCTATGAGCACGCCGCTCCCCTCTGAGCGTCTGAGTTTCCCCGCTCCACATATGTATCCTTGCCGATACCTTTCTGAGCAGGGTGTTGCTACCAAGGATTTGCCAAATCAGTTCCTTGAGCAATCTCATCCAGAGCTGATGTTCCCTCAAAAGGAAAGTCTCATGTTACATATGAAGAGTTCAGATGCAAAACCAGCTAAATCCATCTGATGTCTTTCTTTAAAAAATACATTTTTATCAGGCTCAGATGTATAGGTTTCTATGTAAGTACCGGTACTTCTGATTGGGCTGAGCCTGGTATTTTAGCGAGTTTGAAGAAGAAGTATTTGATGGACGTATAATATGTGTCGAGAGCATTTACTCATTATCATTATCTCATTTTTGACCAAGTTGGCTTTTAGCTGGTTTTGCATCTGAACTCTTCATATGTAACCATGGTATCCTGAGAAGGGAACGAGACACTGCGTCCTCTAGAATCCACGCCATGCTTTGGATGCAAGCATTAGATGAAGAACAGATGACATGTTCTCCCGGTGCCCTTTTATACTGTGGTTGCCCCAGTAGTGACGTCATAGGCTGTCGCCAGCCAATGTTGTTGTCGTGTTTAGATCTATGCTTCAGTCACCGTCATGAAGACGGCATTCCCCATAGCGACCGACAGAGAACGCAGTGTCTGTGTTACATATGTTGCCTGAGACATTCTTCTATGACATCGTTGTGAAGAACCCTAAAGCACCTTTATTTTTAAGAGTGTATATGCTTATAAAGTTGCTAAAGACTGAAACAGAGATTGATACAATTAGAAACATTTGACAGACTCGGTCCAGAGGAATCAGACAGAATCAAATGATGCTCCACAACAATGGAGAAATCTGACCATCATCACATCTGTCCTGCTGAATATGCTTTTGCTCATCGCATTAATAGGTTTGTACTGCTGTTACTACAGCTATGTTAAGGTCTCACTAAACTAATAAGAGGACAAACTCTAGATCTACACAAATGTAACCATATTGTATGTGGTATTTGTTTTGACTGTCATAATGTGTAAATTCAGTGACTTATTCAGTTTAATTGTTATTTCAGGTATGGTGAAGAGCTACATTGACGTAACTGGAAGACCTAACAATGACACTGCAGCTCAAAACTTAAATAATTCAAAGGTAAAATACTGTATATGTGATCTTATTTTTACCTGTCCTTGTAATTATTACAGTAAATCCTTTCAACCTCAAATAACATTAAAAAGATTCATTATTTGAATGATCTGAAACGTTTAAAATGAAACTCTGTGAGACACTTGACTGAGACTGAAAATATTTAAAAATGTGATTCCATCTTGTCATGCTTAAAAAATAGTCCTTCATCCCCTGTGAGAACACATTTGTGATAATCACCACCTGACTGTACATTATGTCTTATATACTGTATGCAGCCACTGATATTTAATATCTTCCTTTTTTAGTGTGCTATAATTGATTTATTCACGTGTCCCGGAAACACCGGGCCTTGTCCAGAGCTGAGCACTGCTGTCCTCTACAGCCAATGAAATTTTCTACTAGTTCTGCAGTTTTGTGTTTTATTATTTGACATACCACTGGAAATTAAGGACACAAACCTCAATAAATGTAGACAGTTTTTTTTTTTTTTTTTTTTTTTTGGCTTGCATAGTAATTGTTTTTAATATATTTTTGTACATATTAAAATGTCTATCATCTACACAACTTGTTTGTGGTTTATACACACACAGTATGGTTTCGTGCAAAAGGTGTTTTCCACTGGTTTGGTCACTTGATAGACAACACAATCTTATACACTTGCATGCAAAAGGTGGTAACAGGTAACCTTTAACCAAGTGAACACGAACAAAAAAAAAAAAAAACTGTGAACAAATATACACTTGAACCTGTTTTACTACCAAGTTTCACACATCTTATTCTGTTCATCTTATTCACTTCCTGTCAAAAAAAAAAAATTAAAAACAAAACAAGAACTGTCAAACCGAACAAACATTTCCGTAGGAAACAGAGTAAGAGTACCCTTACCAAAAAGAAGTATACTAACTTTATAAGTTTATTTTTTAAGTATGCTTAAGTAAAGTTCAAGTATATTTTTTAAGTATACTTTATGTAGTAAGTATACAAATATCGGTGTACTAGTAGTATACACTTTGTAGTATAGTCTCAGTAAACTACTAGTTTAGTAGTTTTAAACTTGTACGTTTTCTTTAAGTGAACTTTACATCATGCTGTAAGTAGAGGTAGGACGTTGACAGCCTCATGTGACAGGAAGGAAGTGAATACAAATAAAATCAAACACCAGCCCTCGATTTCAAAGACAAGGCTTAAGACTAGTCCCAGACTATAATGTAAATCTGCGCTGTTTCAACTGAAAAAAAATCTTGCACTGATTGATCTTAAAGCATTGCAGTGCCTTCAAGATGCACACCAGTAATGTTTTTTGTAAGGCACATTTATAAAAATTACTTAAATGTCCTAATTGAACTATGGCCTAATCCTGGTTTAGTTTAAGCCCTGTCTGTTAAACCAGGCCTGCATGTGTGGTCAAAGCAAACCTGCCTTAACTTCCTCTTGATTGTGGTTAAATCACCATGTTATTGTAAAAGCTGTGAGGTAAAGTTTCATCTCTGGGGTAGTGTGAAATAAACAAGACTGAATCATGAAGTGTTTTCACATCATGCAGATCATGCAGTTTCTTCTCTTTGAGTTTATTTTTTTATAAATAATCTAATGTGCTTTTTAAACAATAAGTAATAAATTGACTTATTGTTTTATGACACAATTGCAAATTGTTTTGTGTGTGTGTGTCTGTGTGTATTTTATTACAAAGATCTGCATGAATCTCTTTTTGAATCTCTTAAAGGCACAGCAGAAAAAGGTTCATAAAAAGAGTGGATTTTAGTCATACAAATATAATAACTAACTAACTAGCTAAATAAATAAATAAAACCTTATAAGTGGATCTCAGGGGAAACATAATTGAAATAAAAATGAATACTCAAAACATTTTACGATATGACAGCTTTCAAAAAGATCGTTACACTCAATCATTGTGTATTATTACTGTTTTTGACCACCAGAGGACAGCACTGGCCCATTGTAGCACACTTAAAAGTGCCTTAACTGAACTAGCTTCAGCTGTTACTTTTAAATAGCCCAAGAAATAAAATGTACAATAATAATAATAATAATAATAATAATAATAATAATAATAATAATAAGGGACAAAAAAAATAGAGAAAAACTGAGAAAATCGCATTTAAAGTTGTTAAAATGAAGTTCTTAGCGATGCATGCATATTACTAATCAAAAGTAAGTGTTTATATATTTACGGTAGGAAATTTACAGCATATCTTAATGGAACGTGATCTTTACTTAACATCCTAATGATGTTTGGCATTAAAATAATAATAATAATAATAATTTTGACACACACGATTCATTTTTCGCTATTGCTACAAAAAAGACTGTGATCCAGGGTCACATGTATCTCCCTCTCTGCCTTCCCAAACATTGGCATACTTCCCAGTTTTTTAGGTGTGCACCATGTATTTGTTTATCAGTTCTTAAGTCACATTTATCATAAAACACTGATAAAGCATATATAACCCCACTTTATTAGCATTTAAATAATATGTTTTTGTTGAACATTATTCTTGTTCGAATGGTGCTGTTTTAAGCAGTATATGAAACGTGTTTATGTTGCATATGAAAACACTTTTCAAACGTCTGTGTATTTGACAAATATTGCATTTAATTCACTCAATTGCGATAGAGCATGCAAACACCGCGAGAGCTTGACAAACGAGAGCAGAAAGTGTCCGACTTGACGCCTCCGTTTTCAGCTCCGCCCCCGACTGCTCTCGTTTTTTGTGATTAAGCTATAGCGTTTGTGCATTTACACAAAATGTTTTTAGACTACTGTTTTTTATACAAATACCTAAGAATCACATTATATTTTTACCATGGCATTGAGGCACTGGTTTTAACTGTTATGATCATCATCTGTGGATGATACTATGGAAGAGCAATGGTTAATAATGAAAAAAAAAAAAAAAAAAAAAAAAAACACTCAGAATAATTAAATCTGACCATATAAAAATGAGGTTGCTACAATTTTTTTATAGATAGTACTGATTTTGATAATCAACATAAATCTACATTTGCATCATAACTTATAAGCTACTGTCATATGTGTTTTTTTTTTTTGTTTGTTTGTTTGTTTTTGTTTTGTGATTGTGGCAACATTTTTATACTCTACGATATTTAGTGAAATTTTTAACATATGATTTACAGTTTATTTTAATAAATATAAAAAATGTAAAAGGTGTGCATTATAGTTGACACCTGCATGAACACTTTACAGTTGGTTGTGTGACACTAAGTTATTCGCTATAAATGCTATTGAAGTTAGGAAAGTATACTAATGTCGTATGCAACTTTAGAGACGGTCCCTAAATTTGCGAATATCCAACGTCAAGCCAACTTTATGCCAGTTTATTACCCTGCCCACAACGATCACCGGCAACGGTACAGGCAACAGACTGCGGTCAGGCCAGCCACCACTTAGAAAAACATGTTCATTCTAGCCGCCACTTTATTTTGGGGTGCGCCTACGCGTTACGGTAATAGCGTGATAAAACCTACATCAATGGCAAAGCGATCTTTGAGCCAGTTACTCTGTCAATATTGAATGAACGAATGAATAAATGAAAAGAAACAGACAATAAATCAATAAGTAAATCTATCAATGTTTAAAAAACGGTCTGATAACAAATCTTGCTCAAATGTTGAGTAATATTCATTGTAGAATTTCCAAATAATATGAAAATAACCGATGAGAAATAGCAAAATAAAAGCCTTTCATAAATGTGCAAATAACAATTTTAATATGTAAATTCACATTATTATTATTATAAATAAAACTCCCTGTTTCCACAAAATATTTCACTTTAAATTAGACATTTTAAAAAAAAGTTCCAATGTCAGGACTGTCTGATGTCCCATTACAAAATAAAAGTCCTCCAACAAACTTATATATAACCACTTTTGTCTTTGAATATGGATAGCCCTAAAAAAGAAATTTCCTGTTTGCACAGAACAATTTCAATTCAGATAAACAGTCCACCACCCCAGTATGTCCTTTCAGTTTCAGGACTATCTGATGTAGCATTACATAATAAAAGCCATCCAAACAAGGAATATATGAACAGTTTTGTCTTTTATTTTGAATAGCTCTAAAAAAAGAAACTCTGTGATTGCACAGACCAGTTTCAATTCAGACTGACAGTCCACCACCCCAGTGTGTCCTTCAGTCGGTTTCAGGACTATCTGATGTAGCATTACATAATAAAAGCCATCCAAAAAAGCAATATTATGACCAGTTTTGTCTTTGATTTTGGAGAGCTCTAAAAAAAATAAACTTCCTGTTTGCACAAACCAGATTCAATTCAGATTGACAGTCCTCAGACAGTTTTAGGACTATTTGATGTAGCATTACATAATAAAAGCCACCCAAAAAAGTACTATATAATCAGTTTTGTCTTTGATCTTGAAGAGCTTTAAAAAATAAACTCCCTGATTGTACAGACCAATTTCAATTCAGATTGACAGTCCACCATCCCAGGGTGTCACTCAGCCAGTTTCAGGACTATCTGATGTAGCATTACACAATAAAAGCCCTCCAAAAACCCATATATAAACAGTTTTGTCTTTGATTTTGAAGAGCTCGAAAAAAGAAACTCCCTGATGGCACAGACCAATTTCAATTCAGATTGACAGTTTCCTTATTTAGAGCTATTCCAAATTAAAGACAGGACTGCCAAGCCAGTGCTGAAACTGGCTAAGTGACACCCTAGGGTAGTGGATTGTCAGTCTGAATTGAAACTGGTCTGTGCAAACAGGGATTTTTTTTTTTTTTTTTTTTTTTTTTTTGAGTTCTCCGAAATGAAAGATAAAACTGGTTACATATGAGATTTTAGAGGGCTTTTATTGTGTAATGCCACATCAGATAGTCCTAAAACTGGCTGAGGGACACCCTGGGGTGGTGGACTGTCAGTCTGAATTGAAACTGGTCTGTGCAATTTAGGAAGTTTATTTTTTTAGAGCTTTCCAAACTGAAAGACAAAACTGGGCATATCTAAGTTTTTGGAAGGCTTATATTATGTAATGCTACATAAGATAACCCTGAATCTGGCCAAGGGACACCCTGGGGTGGTGGACTGTTAATCTGAACTGAAACTGGTCTGTGCAAACAGGGTGTTTAGTTGTTTTTTTTTTAGAGCTCTACAAAGTCAAAAACAAAACTGGTCATATAGGCATTTTGGAGGTCTTTTATTATGTAATGCTACATAATACAAATTATTCAGTTGAGAGACTATCCCATACGAATCTGAGTGCCTGCCCTAAGTGGCCAGGTAAGTCATCCTGAGGGGGAAGAGGGTGCTACAGTTTCTCTTGCAAGACTTTGTTCAGCTTAGCTGCTGTGGAACTTCGTTCCGTCAAGATAGAGGGGGTGGAGTTAAGAGGTTGTTTGACTAATAGTTTGAGCAGATCCAAAAAGATTTAGTCACAAGCCCTTTTTAAATACCTCTCCGACAAGGGTAGGGGAGAGGGCCTACACTCAAGAGTCATGGTTCGCTACTGAGTACATTGTAATGTTTTGAACTGTAAACTCTTATAGCCACTCCTCACAAAAATAAAAGGACATGCATGTACCTTTTGTAATTCAGCTCCGTCAAGTGAGGGTGCTTTGAGCTTTTAGGTGTCATATTATAACATCTGTTCAGCCGATGTTTACATATACTGTAAAAATTCAAAAGAGGAGCCTTTTTAAAATTGGCCTTCCTAGTTTAGTTCCTAGCTGTTAAGCAGTTCAAATTTAAATATGATGTGTAGCACATATAAGTGTGGACTGCATGACTGAACCAGTTACAATATAAATATACAATAAATTACCACAGTTATTTTTATTAATAATATTACTTTTTTTAAGTAACTAGTAAAGTAACGCATTACTTTTGAATTTCTAAAAAAAAATATCTGAGTTACTTTTTCAAATAAGTAACGCCAGTTACTTTTTCCCCCTTGACTGACAAGTCTCCTGTCGGGAAATTGGGAGTAAACATGATGTTACAGTATTCTAGACTAAATGTGAACATGCATTAATTCATCTCACTCACAAAAAAACAGATTCAGTGTTCCTCAAAATATATAAAAACAGTGAAATGCAAACTCAAAATATGACGCAAGTAAACAACTCAGTAAACAACTGTTCCCTATCAAGTTCGGTCTCTCGACACTGCGTAGCTTATGCTTGGGGGGTTATCCCCCTCCTCCCAAATACTGAAGCCTGATTGCATCGCGCTGGTAAACGTAACCGGCCAATGACGCTTGAGCAACCCTGAGCAACCAACCAAGAACCAGGTTGGCGCCCCCCAGGAGACTCGCTCCCTTTTTTCCTGAGGTACATAAGGAGATCTCGCAGTCTTGGCACTCCCCCTATTCGGCCCGAACCCAAGCTGCCAAAATGCTGAAAACGCTGAGGAGGTGCCGGACTCTCGTACCACTGACTAACAAAGAAGATGCCCCAGGGACTCGGCTGCTGTATGGGCAGTTCTGCCACTTAAAAAATATGGGACCCCGATCTTCCAGTGTCGCACCAGATCCACAGCAGCGTTCCTGACTGCGGTGGAGAGACAGACAACGAGCCGCTTTGCAAGAGAATTCATCTTGCTGGGTTTCACCTGCCTGTTCCCTTGCATGTTGTGGGCAACAGTGGGAAATGTTTGTTACCAATAAAGTTTGCACTAGAATTCAAAACAAACACTGTTCAGCAAATACGCTCTTTTCCCCCTCACGATTGTTCCCAGCCGTGCGTTATAAAAGCGTGTGGCCGATTCCGTTACGGAGAGATCTCTTATCTCAGACAAAAGGCTCGGTGTCGCACCCCAGGCGGGAGCTATGGAACCTGCATGTTTGGCAAGTCAGCGCAGAGGGCAGACGCTAAATGTATCTCAGCAAGTCTTGGATGCAATTGCAGAAGCGAGAACTCCATCTACTAGACGTCTGTACAGTCTGAAAAGTTTTCTCTTCATGGTGTGTTACGAAAGACGAGGACCCAGTCAGCTGTGATTTGTCTGTCATTCTATAATTTCTGCAGGACTGCTTGGATGCTGGGCACATACCATCTACTCTAAAAGTGTATGTGGCTGCTATTTCAGCCACTCTTTGAGCTGCTGCTTTCGGCAGAATTGAAGGTGTTCTCATTCAAGACGGCAACTTACATGCACTGTCTATGAACACTGCGTGTATGGAGTTCGGTAAGGACAACTGTATGGTTTAGACTGCAGCCTAGGTGGGGGTATGTGCCTTAAGTGCTTTCTACATTGTTTAAAGCGCAGGTCATCACGCTTCAGGCATTTGCACCTCAGGATTCGGAGCCAGTGGCACACCCACTATGCCCAGTCCATGCCCTGCAAGTTTATTTGGAGAGGACTAGTCATTTCAGGCAGGCGGAACAGCTGTTTATATGTTTCGGTGGCTGTACCCAAGGACTGCCAGTTTCAAAACAGCGGCTGTCACATTGGATTGTGGAAGCGATCGCGTTGGCATATGCTTCTAAGAATGAGGCCTGTTTGTGGGGAGTACATGCCCACTCCACGAGAAAAATGGCTTTGTCGTGGGCCTGAAGGTGAGTAAATTAATAGCAAATTTTTATTTTTGGGTGAACTTTACACACTTTAAATCAAAGAGTTAGCCTAGTTCACCCAAAAATGGAAATTAGCCCATGATTTACTCACTCTCAAGGCATTGTCAGGCTTGTGTGTAGGAAGGAGACGTAGGACGACGAAATATAACAAACAGGCTTTAATAAAATCCAAACAAGGGTACATCCAGACAGGAACAGCAGGGAAACACACACTCACATAACGTTAAGATCGGACAACAACCACGGAACTGAATCAAACTTATAAAGAGTGTTAACGATACAAAGACAGGTGAGGGTAATCAACCAATGAAGACTTAACAAGGAACGGAACAGGAAAGACCAAATAAGGGCACAGAAAGGAGAAACCAACAAAACAGTTCACAGGGGTGTGAGGGGTGGGCGCCCTGGAGGCAGGAATTTGCAGTTACCACAAATCTGTTTTTTGCTTTGTCGTTATGGAATATGTATGATAGAATTTAAAATAATAATAAAATTATATATACTTTGCATATGAACGTGAATGTGCTCCTACCACACTTTGTTAATAAAACATTCTTTTTCCAGTAATTTGGAAAAAAATAAAAGTCTGAATACTTTCTAAATGCACTGAATGTATTAAAATTCACAACTTTTAGAATTATGCATATTTGTCATTATTTAAATGTTATATATAAAATGTATATATGTTTGTATCAAAAGCATTCTTATAAACTGCATATAGTGCATTCAGGTTACAAAGAACAGAAAACTATGAACAAAACTACACTAAACACAACTCACAAATTTAAATGTTACACGGGTAACACTTTTTTCTTTTCAAGGACCAATTCTCACTATTAACTAGCATGCATATTAGCATGTCTGTTTATTATAACTTATAAAGCACATATTAATGTCTTCTGCATGACCATATTTTAGGTCTTTTAATCCACCCTATACCTATACCTTTGAAAGTGATATATACATATGTTGTATTGTAAGCATTCTTATTAACTGTATATAGTGCATTCAGGTTATGAGGCTAAAGATGGCTGAAGTCCTGTCAGAGAAGCCCAGCTTTGACTTCCTCTCTTGTCTGTGTGCTTGAGGTTTCATAGTGTTTCCGCTCACAGTAAGAGATCAAAATGATCACAATATAGAAGATATTCAACTGAATCAGACAATGAAGATCATACAGCTTCACTTCTGTGAGTTTATCACATCACATTTCATTGAACCATGTTTGTTTAGATTTAATGTCTTACTAAATGTGTTTTTCTTCCTCTCGTAGATCTGTTGATGTGGTCTCAAGCCACAGAGAGTCTAACAAACATAGCAGTAACTTTAGGAGCTGATGTGAATATAAGCTGTGATCTTGATATAAAGGAGATTTACTGGTACAAACTGAAATTACCGGATCCTCCAGTGTTGATCTTACGCACTTACAGCAGCACATATGAAGGAGCTGAATATGAAAACAGCATCTTCAAACACAAATACTCACTGAATACTAACAGTCGTCTGTTCATCAGAAATATCAGCACTGATGAATTAGGAGTTTATTATTGTGTCAAAACTAGTGAACCACGAAAATTCAGCAACGGCACCAAAATCTACATCAGCGGTGAGTGATTTTCTCTTTCAGATGTTTTTTTTTTAATCCACAATACAGATATACTTTATAATTTTATGAAGAGTTAGGCCTAATATTTTTGCAGTTTCATTGCACCGTTAAAGATTGAAATTGAATAACAACTGAACTACAAACCTTTTATAGACGTTGTCCAAAAGAATATAACAGACTCAGTCCACATGAATCAGACAGAATCAGATGATGCTTCACAACAACAGACTCCATGGAGAACCGTGACCATCACATCTGTCCTGCTGAATGTGCTTTTGATCATTGCATTGATAGGT
Organism: Labeo calbasu; assembly: GCA_019740295.1. Taxonomy (NCBI): domain Eukaryota; kingdom Metazoa; phylum Chordata; class Actinopteri; order Cypriniformes; family Cyprinidae; genus Labeo; species Labeo calbasu. The sequence continues at coordinate 20,291 of JAHKKF010509689.1, forward strand.
TTGTACTTTTTCTTCAGGTCTCAATGAACTGATTGCAAGAAGAAAAATTCTAGATCCACATCTGATTATCATATTTGTTTCAAATCTTGTGTGTGAACTCAGTAATGTTTTCATCATTGTTTCAGGTTTGGTGAAGAGCTACATTGACGTAACTGGAAGATTTAAAAAATACACTGCAGGTCAAATCTCAAATAAACTACAGGTAAGACACATCTATGTTATTATATTATCATCTGTTCTAGTGATTCTTGCTGTAAATATTTTCAACCTCAAAAGACATGAAAAAGAAAAAAATATTATTTGAATGATCTGAAACACTTAAAATGTTACGCTACTCTTTAAAACACTTGACTCAGGTGGAAAATATTTAAAAATGTGATTCAACCTTGTCATGCTTGAAAAATAAACCTTCTTCCCATGTGAAGACGTATTTGCGATAATGACTGACTGAGTGTACATTATGTCTTACATACTGTATACAGCCATTGATTTTAATATCTTTCTCTTTCAGTGTGCTGAAGTTGATTTATTCATGTGTCCTGAAAACACCAGACTTTGTCCAGAGCAGAGCACGACTGTCCTCTACTGTCAATGAAATTTTCTACTAATTCTAGTTTTATATTTTACTATTTGAAATACCGCTGGAAATCAAGGACACAAACCTCAATAAATGTAATGTTTTTTGTCCATATTAAAATGTCTATCATCTGCTCTTGTTTGTGGTTTACATGGTTTCGTGCAAATTAAGTTTGACACATTCACATACACTTGCATAATTTAATGTGCTTTGTAAATTAATAAATTGACTTATTGTTTAATGAAAATTACATTCCAAATAATTGTGTGTGTGTGTGTGTGTGTGTGTGTGTGTGTGTGACTTTAACAAACCGACTAACAGATTTGTGTCAGAATGTGACTATAAACTGTGATTTTGATGTACAGAAGGTTAGCTGGTTAATACTGAAACTACCAGATCCTCCAGTTATGATATTACAATCTTCCACAATTTCAAACTTATGAAAATGTGACTATAAACTGACTGTGATTTTGATGTAAAGGATGTTATTACTGGTTATTACTGAAGTTACTAAATCCACTGGTTCTGTTATTATGCTTTGCCATAACTAAGGAATATGTAAGCAATAGTGTGACTTTCATATTTGCTGTTGTTAGCCTTTGTCATTTGTATTTTTCTAATCGTCAAAACACAATAAAGCAGACCACAAGAGAGCAGTGTTGAGCTCGAACAAATTGGATTTAGACTAAACTGGTTGTAAATAAAAAAAAAAAAAAATGGTATAAATGCACAAATTAAAATCAGTTTGCAAGCTTCACACACAATGGTTAACCCTATTTAACATCTTGATAAGGACTATATATAACTATATATATATAAGGACAAATATAGATGTGGATTTCGTGTACTTGTTATTAGGATCATATTAAAATCCTCTCATGTCTTTTATGTCCATGTTTAGCGGTAAACTCGCTCTGTGGCCATCTTTCTCCATCAAAAGTAAATATATTATAAATAAATTTATAAGTCCACTTCATAAGTGGATCTCAGGGGAAAATAATTAAAATAAAAAAGGAATAATCAAATAACACAATATGACAACTTTTAAATATCGTAAAACTCCTGTATTGTGTATTATTATTGTTTGTGACCACCAGAGGACAGTACTCACTCTAGGACACTTAAAGGTGCCTTAATTGAACAACTTGCTTGAGCTATATTACTTTTAAATAGGTTAAGAAATAAAATGTATAATAATAATAATAATAATAATAATAATAATAATCATAATAATAATACCACCACCATCGACAACAACAATGGACAAGGTATTATGTAGCTATAACATGAGGAGAACAACATAACATGACAAATATTAATTTGTTTGTGATGGTTAGCATTCAATATATATATTGAATGCAAGCTCTTTTGGAACAATTTCCCTGCCAATACTCTGATTGGTGGAATGTTCTGCACAGCATCATGGGTAATGTAGTTTTTGTCAGAAATTCCGCTATTAAATCACAATAATAAGTTATTGCTAAAAAACAAGTTCCCTATGCAGAAAGTGAATGGAGTTTTTACTTCTGGTATCAGACTGCTGCACACAGAAGAAGCAGAAGAAGATGCTTCTTAAAGAAGAAGAAGATGAAGAAGAAAATGTAAGATTATAAGATGTTTTAGTAGAAACACAGATGAATTGCATCCCACAGTATCCAAAGGAGCCATTTTTGGAGGTTAAATAAATGTTTTTTTAATACTGAGGAGGAATTTTAAGAAATTTGCAGGATGTTTCAATAGTACAAAGGGATCTTACATGTTGAAATCTTAGGGAAAATAAGATTGCTCATGTCATGACCTCTTTAAATAATATCTTACCTTAAATCATGCTTTCTAAGGTTGTTACTTGTCTCCATTGTCTCTGCAGGACCCAGATGAAATCACTGGTGTTTGTTGGAGGCTTTGTTATACCATGTTCATACAAGGAAAGAGAAGGCTAAAGAAGGCCTATCAGAAAAGCCCTGCTCTGACTTCCTCTTGTTTCTGTGTGCTTGAGGTTTCATAATGTTTCCACTCATGGTACGGGATGTTTGAATGACTATTTTCATCTGGATCAGACAATGAAAATCATACAGCTTCACATCTGTGAGTTTATCACATCACTTTTTTTAAACCACGTTTGTTTAGATTTAATGTCTTACTAAATGTGTTTTTCTTTCTCTCGTAGATCTGTTGATGTGGTCTCAAGTCACAGAGAGTCTAACAAACATAGCAGTAACTTTAGGAGCTGATGTGAATATAAGCTGTGATCTTGATATAGAGGAGATTTACTGGTACAAACACAAATCACCGGATCCTCCAGTGTTGATCTTACGCACTTATGATAGCATATATGAGAAAGCAAAATATGAAAACAGCATCTTCACACACAAATACTCAGTGAAAACTAACAGTCGTCTGTTCATCAGAAATATCAGCACTGATGAATTAGGAGTTTATTATTGTGTCAAAACTAGTGAACCACAAAAATTCAGCAATGGCACCAAAATCTACATTAGTGGTGAGTTATTTTCTCATTTCAGATGTATTTTTAATCCACATGATGGATTCCTATTGAATATATGTAGAGCTCATATTTTTGCAGTTTCTTTGTTCTGTTAAAGACTGAAATTGAATAAAGATTAAACTACAAACCTATATAACAGACTCAGTCCACATGAATAAGACAGAATCAGATGATGCTTCACAACAACAGACTCCATGGAGAACCGTGACCATCATTACATCTGTGTTGCTGAATGTGCTTTTGATCATTGCATTGATAGGTTTGTACTTGTTCGGGTCTCAATGAACTACAAGAAGACAAACTCATATCTATATGTAATGCAATCATATCGTAATCATATTTGTTTTAAATCTTTGTGTGTGAATTCAGTGATGTTTTCCTCATTGTTTCAGGTTTGGTGAAGAGCCACATTGACGTAACTGGAAGATCTAAAAATGACACCGCAGCTCAAAACTCAAATAATCTACAGGTAAGATTTACGTCTGTGTTATTTTATTATCATCTGTCCTAGTGATACCCTATACTGTGTTATACGGTCATTGATATTTAATATCTTCTTCTTTCAGTGTGCTGAATTTGATTTATTAATGTGTCCCGAAAACACCAGGTTTTGTCCAGAGCAGAGCACGACTGTCCTCTACAACTAATGAGTTTTTCTACTAATTCTACAGTTTTATATTTTATTATTTGACATATACCACTGGAAATTAAGGACACAAACCTCAATAAATGTACAAAAAAGATTTATTGGCTTGCATAGTAATTGTTTAATTTTTCATTTTTTGTGCATATTAAAATGTCTATCATCTGCACAGCTCTTGTTTGTGGTTTACACAAATGGCTTCGTGCAAATGAATTTTTCCACTGGTTTGGTCACTTGATCGACGACACATTCACATACACTTGCACGCAGCAGGTGGTTTAAACTTTAACCAAGTGAACATGAACACAAAACACTGCGAACAAATGTACACGTGAACCTCTTTTACTACTGAGTTTCACACATCTTATTCTGTTCATCTTATTCATTTTCTTGTCAAACTGAACATTTCAGTAGGAAACAGAATAAGAGTAACAACATCTGACCACAAAGAACAGAAAACTATGAACAAAACTACACTAAACACAATTCACAAATATAAATGTTATGACACTTTTTTTTTCTTTTTAAGGACCAATTCTCACTATTAACTAGCATGCATATTAGCATAATGTCTTTTTATTAACACTTATAAATTACATATTAATGTCTTATTTTGTGTGACCATATTTTAGATCTCTTTATCCACCCCATACCTAAACTTAACAACTGCCTTACTAACTAGTGATAAATACCAAATTAGGAGTCTGTTGAAACAAAGGCATAGTTAATAGTTAGTTAATAGTGAAAACTGGACCTTAAAATAAAGTGTGACCATTTAAGGGATGAAATTATGAAATTAAGATTGATACTTTAAATAAATAAATAAGTTAATAGCTTATATATGGGTTAATGGTTGATTTTTGAACAAATAAAATAAAACACTACATGTGTGGTCAAAGCAAACCTCCCTTAACTTCCTGTTGACTGTGGTTAAAATCACCCTGTTATTTTGAAAGCTCTGAGGTAAAGTTTCATCTCTAAAGTCGTGTGAAAGAAACAATACCGAATCATGACGTGTTTTAACATCCTGAAGATCATGCAGCTTCAAATCTGTGAGTTTATTTTACTTTTACTTTTTATAAAATTTTATTTTGTTTTATTTTATTTGCCAGAAATTCAGCTATTAAACACAAATATTTTAAAAATAAGCTGAAATAATGCAAACCGGTAGCTTTAATAAAAGCATATATCATCAATTAACAACCTCTGAACTCACGATAGGTCAGTCTTTAAAGGTTTATGATTTATTGCTAAAAAACAATTTCCTTATGAAGAAAATGAATGGAGTTTTTACTTTGGGAGCCAGACTGTTGCACACAGAAGAAGCAGAAGAAGCAGAAGAAGTAGTTCTTTAAAGAAATTAAAAGAGTTTTCAAAAAACAAAACAAAACAAAACAAAACTTAAGGCTGGATGTAAGATTATCAGATGTTTTGGTGGATGCGCTTAAGTTTCAACACTGCACACTAACTCCATCTTAAAACAGTGGTGAGAAAGTGAGAAATGGCATCACGAGGCATGAATGGCATCACAAAGAGGTAGTCATATGCAAATGTATTTACTCATGTGAAGTAACACATTGCAAAATATGATTTCTCATGTCATGACCCCTTTAAATAGTCTTGCCTTCAGTCAAAAATATATTTTGCATATGAACGAGAACATGCTCCTACCAAACTTTGTTAATAAAACATTAAAATTAAAAAATAAATGTCTGAGTCTGAATACTTTCTGAATGCAATGAATTGCTGTTTTTTAACAAAATGTATTTACATTTTTAGAATTACACAAACACATAACAACACATACACAGTGTTGTTATTTGAAAGTTATATATTAAATGTATATATGTTTGTATCGTAAGCATTCTTATAAACTGCATATAGTGCATTCAGGTTACAAGGCTAAAGATGGCTGAAGTCCTGTCAGAGAAGCCCAGCTCTGACTTCCTCTCTTCTTTGTGTGCTTGAGGTTTCATAGTGTTTCCACTCACAGTACGAGATGTTTAAATGATCACAATATAGAAGATATTCAACTGAATCAGACGATGAAGATCATACAGCTTCACTTCTGTGAGTTTATCACGTCACTTTTTTTAAACCATGTTTGTTTAGATTTAATGTCTTACTAAATGTGTTTTATTTCTCTCATAGATCTGTTGATGTGGTCTCAAGTCACAGAGAGTCTAACAAACATAACAGTAACTTTAGGAGCTGATGTGAAAATAAGCTGTGATCTTGATATAAAGGAGATTTACTGGTACAAACAGAAATCACCGGATCCTCCAGTGTTGATCTTACGTACTTTTGATAGCACATATGAGAAAGCAAAATACGAAAACAGCATCTTCACACACAAATACTCAGTGAAAACTAACAGTCGTCTGTTCATCAGAAATATCAGCACTGATGAATTAGGAGTTTATTATTGTGTCAAAACTAGTGAACCACAAAGATTCAGCAACGGCACCAAAATCTACATCAGCGGTGAGTGATTTCCTCTTTTCAGATTATTTTCAATCCACATTATGGCTTTCCATATTGAATATACTTTATATGCAGAGCTAATATTTTTGCATTTTCATTGCACTGTTAAAGACTGAAATTAATTCAAGATTAAACTACAAACATTTTACAGACTGAGTCCACATGAATCAGACAGAATCAGATGATGCTCCACAACAACAGACTCCATGGAGAACCGTGACCATCACAACTGTCCTGCTGAATGTATTTTTGATCATTGCATTGTTAGGTTTGTACTTGTTTGGGTCTCAATGAACTACAAGAAGACAAACTATAGATCTACATCTAATATAATCATATCATAATCATATTTGTTTCAACTCTTGTAAATTCAGTGATGTTTTCTTCATTGTTTCAGGTTTGGTGAAGAGCTACATTGACGTAACTGGAAGATCTAAAAATGACACCGCAGCTCAAAACTCAAATAATCCAAAGGTAAAAATGTATCTATGAAACCTAATTATTCCTGTCCTAGTGATTAGTATAGTATAAGTATTAGTACAAGGTTAGTAAATCCTTTCAACTTCAAATTACATGAAAAAGATTCATTATTTGAATGATCTGAAACATTTAAGATGTTATGCAACTCTGTAAAACACTTGACTCGGACAGAAAATATTAAAAATGTGAGCATTTTTTGCGATAATGACCATCTGGTCATTTACTTAAAGACATAATGTACAATACATTATGTCTTACATACTGTATACGGCCATTGATATTTAATATCTTCCTCTTTCAGTGTGCTGAAGTTGATTTAGTCATGTGTCCCAGACTTTGTCCAGAGCAGAGCACAACTGTCCTCTACTGTCAATGATTTTTCTACAGTTTTATATTGTATTATTTGTCATACCACTGGTAATCCAGGACACAAACCTCAATAAATGTGCTAAAGAGACTTTTGGACTTGATGCTAATTGTTTTGAATTTTTTTATTTTTTATTTTTTATTTTGCACAGCTCTTGTTTGTGGTTTACACACATGGCTTCGTGCAAATGAAGTTTCCACTGGTTTGGTCTCTTGATAGACGACACATTCACTTGCACGCAGCAGGTGGTTTAAACCTGTTTTACTACTGAGTTTCACACATCTTATTCTGTTCATCTTATTTATTTTCATAAAACTGTCAAACATTTAAGTAGGAAACAGAATAAGAGTAACAACATCTGACCACAAAGAACAGAAAACTATGAACAAAATTACACTAAACACAACTCAGTGTTACTGAGGTAACACTTTTTTTTCTATTTAAGGACCAATACTCACTATTAACTAGCATGCATTTTAACATGTTGTCTGTTTATTATCACTTATAAAGCACATATTAATGTCTTATTCTGCGTTACCATATTTTAGATCTCTTAATCCACCCCATACCTAAACTGAACAACTTCCTAACTAGTAATAAACTGCAAATTAGGAATTTTTTGAGGCAAAAGGCCTAGTTAATAGTGAAAATTGGACCTTAAAATAAAGTGTGACCACTAAAGGTATGAAATTAAGATTGACATTTTAAATAAACAAATAAATAAATAACAGACAGTAGCTTATGAAAGAAAACACTACATGTGTGGTCAAAGCAAACCTGTCTTAACTTCCTCTTGATGGTGGTTAAAATCACGCTGTTATTTAGAAAGCCGGGTGAAAGGGAATGCTTCATATCTAAAGTCGTGTGAAAGAAATAAGACTGAATCATGAAATGTTTTAACATCCTGAAGATCATGCAGCTTCAGCTCTGTGAGTTTATTTTACTTCATTAATATTTTAATGTGATTTGTAAATTAATTAAATAATTATTTTTTTATGAAAATCACATTCCAAATTGTTTTGTATGTGTGTGTTTTTTTTATTTCACAGATTTGCTCATATGTTGTCAAGCTGCAGATACTTTAACAGATCGACTAACAGATTTGGGTCAAAATGTGACTATAAACTGTGATGTTGATGTAAAGGAGGTTAACTGGTTATTACTGAAACTACCAGATCCTCCATTTATGATATTACAGTCTTCCACAATTTCAGCTACTTTTTACTACAATAAAACATTTAGACACAAATATTCATTGCAACGTACACCTCATCTATTCATAAATAATGTCACTCTTGATGATTTAGGACTTTATTACTGTGCGACCACAGACTCTCCTCCAAAATACAACGACGGCACCAGACTACACATCACTGGTGAGTGACCATTCACTGATCACCAACTTAAACACTTACCATTGTTAGACGCACAATATTAAATATTAATATAAAACTCTTTCAGTGATTATACAGAACCAACTCCAAATCTAGAGAGTAAGAATCATACGGTGGTGAAGTATTTTGAGAAGAATCAGACACACTGGCCAATTATTATCCTCATATCTGCTTTTATAAATGCCCTTCTGATCACTGTGATCGTAGGTGAGTAACTTGATAAAACAGTATGTATGGGACACTATTTTTTAGGTACTGTCCAGCATGATGTTACCAAATAGACAAGAACACAAGACAGTTATGTTTTGAGGTGAACTACTGCTTAAATGTTAAATCTGAATGTACTTAAATTCATTTTCAAGGACTATTAAAGCTTTTGCTCATGGAAACAACAGAACCAGAGACAACTTGAAACAGTTTCAAGATATGAATCAAGCAGCTTCAAGTTCTGGATCCTGAACAACCACAAGACGCAATGCTAACAAAGACATGTTACATTAAACTGTAAGGTTGATTGCGTCTCTCTCAATATAATTAAGCATATGTGCTGAAATTCAGGCCAATAGCACTGCTGAAAGAGCGATATGGATATTATAAATCAGCTTACTGTTTGTGCTGTTTATGATCAGTGAAATATAAAATGCATCTAACACCTAATTATGCATGTGAGACTTGAACTATTTACATAATCTGTCCTATAATCAGGAATATGTGAGCTGAAATAATGTGATTTTCATGTTTTCTGTTGGCCTTGTTCTAAGTCTTGGTCATTTGTCTTTATCTCTTACCGTCAAAACACAATAGAGCAGACAAGAGAGCACTGTTGAGCTAGGAAAAAAAAAACAAAACAAAAAAAAAATATATATATATATATATATATATATATATATATATATACACTACCGTTCAAAAGTTTGGGGTCAGTAAGACTTGTAATAGTCTTTAAAGAAGTCTC
>JAHKKF010509694.1:0-2500 GCA_019740295.1 Labeo calbasu
CACAAACCCCTAGTTCCCCAGTTTCAAAACAGTTCCTAGTGGGGTACCTTGGGATACACTCTAGTTTGGATTGATCAAACAATCGGGGAATGTTGTACAATAGAAAATTGGATTAAAGTATAAACAGTGTCCTGTTTGCATTAGATTTCCTTGTGAGTTTAACATACAAGGAATTAAAACTCACAAACAGCTGTGTTGTTTTCCTCCACTGATATAGAGACTTGTAAAAACCAGCATGGTCCTGGGGGTTATTCATCTCGGGTGCTCATGGTTAATTAGCGTAAGTACACAGAGTCGTGCTTCTCCCGGTGGAGCCTCGTGGATCAGATTTAAGAAGATCTGAAGCTTAACAGCACATCTTCTGTATATACTCAAACACACATACACTTGTATATACACAGGCACAGCTGCATGTTTGGATCCACCGACCTGCTGCTGGCCAGATGTTACATGCTGTTGTATATGGACGCTATCCAATTTTCAGATTAGTTTGCCCTGAGACAGAATTTTGAGAGGAAAATACAGCATGTACAGTAATACCAAACTAGTATTTATGCAGAACAATTGGTCAGATCTTTGCAAATACAATGTTATTGTCTAAGATCTATACCCTGATAGCAGACCCTGATAGCACATGTATGTCTGCAAGATGTCTATTAATGGTCACTTGATCTGGAAAGCATCTGCTGTGTACAAACATCTGACAGACGTCTGAAAGATGTCAGTTTTACATGCATTCTAAATCATAAACATCTTAAAGACATGTAGTAGACGACAATTTGACATCTGATGGGAAACGTCCTATAGACGTATTGTAGATAGTATTGTAGACCAAACAATCTAAAAAATATGTCTTGCAGATGTCAAATAGATGTCTCCGTGATGTACGTGTGCTAATAGGGGAGGTAGATGATAGATAGATGATAGATCTTGGAGACGTCTATTTGACATCTGCATTTACATCTGCGAGACGTATTTTGCGAGTGTTTGCTGATCTGCAATACGTCTGTTGGATGTTTCCTATCAGATGTCAAATAGACATCTACTAGATGCCTTTAAGATGTTCATGATTTAGATTGTATGAAAACTGACATCTTACAGATGTCTGCCAGATGTTTGTACACAGAAGATGCTTTCCAGATCAAGTGATCTTTAATAGTCATCTTGCAGACGTACGTGTGCTATCTGGGATACATATCAAATTATGTACAGTATGACCAGAAATCACAAACAAGATTAAAGGGATAGTTCACCCAAAAATGAAAAATCTGTCATGAATCGTCGTGGTACTGTCGTGAACATGTGTCGACTGACACGGACGAGAAGAAATTGTTCAGTAAAGTCGTTATTTTTGTGTTCTTTGTGTACAAAAAGTATTCTTGTAGCTTCATAAAATTACAGTTAAACCACTGATGTCACATGGACTATTTTAACGATATCTTTACTGCCATTCTGGGCCTCAAACATGTCAGTTGCGTTGCTGTCTATTCAAGGTTCATCAAAAATATCTTAATTTGTGTTCCAAAAATGAACAAAGGTCTTACATGTTTGGAATGACATGAGGGTGAGTAATTAATGATGGAATTATTACTTTATACTATAAAGTATACTAGACTTCATACTTTAATTTCAGTAACATTACCATAGATTCATGTGTTCAGATCATTAGAATAATTAAGTCCTTTTAAAATAAAGTATCTAATATATAGCGGTGAAGCAAAGATATAACTTTAGTAAGTTTTTGTTTACTAAACTGTTGTATAAAAGCAATCCCACCCTCAAAATCATGCCGTTTCTCTGTATATTTCCTGGTTATAACACTGCACTGCTGTATGTTAGACTCCTTCATTGCTATTTTAGCAGAATCATCTAGATACTTTAATGAGACATAACTTCGAACTCCATTACAACCGCTGCGCAATTCCTCTGAGTGATTCCACCTGCTTCTGTGCTGGATGTCAGCTCCATATTTCCAGAGTTTCTGTATCCTGAGGGAGACACGTATTCCTGAATCTTGTTAGTTTTTGTGAATGTTCATTGGTTGTGGATTGAATTTGATGTGACGTTATTTGTGATATCTGGCTAGTATCATATACTGATCTCCAGTTCCATCTCTGAGCGTTATTAGTATGCCTGCCATGGCTTCCCCTCTGGGCGGCCCAGCCCACCTGCAGACTCACATGCACACACAACGTCTTTTGCTATCACTCTCTTTTCATGGGTCCTTGCAGCCATGCAGGTCGCCAGGGTAACAGCTGGCATCTCACTGCCTTTCTGTGTGTGTGTGTGTGTGTGTGCGTGCGTGGGTGTGGGTGTGAGTGAGCGTGGGTGTGCGGGCATGAGCCTTGTGCCAGGTGAGCCATTAACACCAGACTCACACAACTGCCACCTGCCACGCTGCACACTCAACCACATCTTCTGTGTGTGTGTGTATATGTTGTGACTGTTCTGGCATGTGCTTACATTTGCTGGGTCATAGTCAAGTTCAGTAGTGCGCTTG